>JAECUM010071184.1:0-15074 GCA_016617855.1 Megalonaias nervosa | reverse complement strand
ATATATAAAATGTGAAAGGGCTGATGATTTCTCTCAGATTTCATGTATGACTAGTGGATAACAAATGATGAACTATCGATTCCAGTGTGTATCATCGATGACACAGGTAACCAATCGGTGACTTATGCCAGATTGTGCATAAGGATTTTCTTTCGTTTCACTAGCTAAACAAATGTTTTTCTTACAATATTTTGGAAGAATATATGTTCTTTCCATGATTAAACTGAGCTTTAAAAGTTTGCTTTTGTGGCATCCTTTAAAACTCAGTAATGTTTGTAAAATATATATTTTTAACCATCTTTAATAAATTTCATACGCTGTTTAGATTGTACAAGAGCTGTTTAGACTGTGTATGTACTGTTTAGACTGTGTATGTGCTGTTTAGACTGTTTATATGTTGATTAGACTGCATATGTGCTGTTTAGACTGTATATGTGCTGTTTAGACTTACATGTTTTGATCAAACTGTATGTGATGTTTAGACTGTATATTTGTTGATTAAACTGAATATGCTGTTTAGACTGTATATGTGCTGTTTAGACTGTACATGTTTTGATTAAACTGTATGTGATGTTTAGACTGTATATTTGTTGATTAAACTGAATATGCTGTTTAGACTGTATATGTGCTGTTTAGACTTACATGTTTTGATTAAACTGTATGTGCTGTTTAGATTGTATATGTACTGTTTTAGTCTTTATATGTGTTGTTTAGACTGTATATGTGTTGTTTAGATTGTATATGTGCTGTTTAGACTGCATATCTGCTGCTTAGACTATATGTGATGTATATACTGCAGATGCTGTTTAGACTGTATATGTGTTGTTAAGACTGTATATGTATTTTTTGCTTGTGTATGTGTTGTGCCGACTGTACGTGCTCTTTAGAGTATATACGTGTTGTTTAGACTGTGTACGCGTTGTTTAAATAGTAGATGTTCTGCTATCTTTAGCAATTCTAACTAAAAATTATAAAACCCATGTCATCAATAAAATTTGCTTTAAATATGCAACAAGTTCAAGTGTTTGGAAATTCTACTCTTATGAGACTGAAGAATCCTAAGTGGATACATATTGTACAAATTGAATGACCTCAGGTTGTGTTTCATAATTAGATGAAATCATAATTTATTTACCTCAGAAAACCGGATGAACACTAAGTGGAAACAGCTTGAAGTCATATTTAGTCAAGGCAGCCATACGTTCTTAAGTAAAATGTAGAGTGAAACAGGTAAAAAAGCAGGCTCAACAAGTACACCATGCAGGCCATTAAGGTACCGCTTTTGAAGGTCCTTTAATCACTGCTTACAGTATCCAATATTTACCTGATTGAGATTGGTGGGGAATCCATGTTCCAAGATCGTTGTACAGGGCCGAAGAAAAATATTGATTAAATGTAAACTGTTACCTAAATATTGTCCAATAATGTACCAAACTGTGCAAAGATCTTTGACGCAAGTGGTCGGCTTACAATTCCCAACACAAATTCAGGGACCATATGTTTGGAACGCATGCGATATCTCATTTAATTTGACCCCAGTTAATTAAAAACAGTCATTCCGAAGCATGCCATTTTCGACTCTTTGAAACTTTCAACTAATTTGTAAATTTCTTATATTAGAGATTATTTATTTCTCGTATCAGATTTTAAAATTATAAGACCCATCTGACTTTCTGTACATGATTGATAATATAATATAGGATTACAACAGCTTCCAGAGATTTATCTCAGGTAAATATTTATTTTCTCTTCGATCGATCCCAACAACGTATATTTCATGAAACGTCTGATTTCATTTTCCTGGTGAATAAAAGTATTCTGATTGCAACCACGTAGCTTCCCTGATATAAACTATTTGCAAAAAGTGGGATTACTGTTTTCAAACTGTAATAAAGAATCTTATGATTATTGTTATAAAAATGTAATAGAGAATCTTGGGATGACTGTTTTCACAATATAAAAGAGATTCTTATGGATTACTGTTATCAAAATGTAATAGAAAATCTTAGGATTACTGTTTTTAAAATGTAATAGAGAATCTTAGAATTACTGTTATCAAAATGTAATAGGGAATCTTACGATTACTGTTTTCAAAATGTAAGAGATTCTTATGGATTACTATTATCAAAATGTAATATAGAATCTTAGGATTACTGTTATCAAAATGTAATAGAGAATCTTAGGATTACTGTTATCAAAATGTAATAGGGGATCTTAGGATTACTGTTTTTAAAATGTAATAGAGAATCTTAGGATTACTGTTTTCAAAATGTAATAGAGAATGTTAAGACAATGCATTTGACTACGATCTGTTGCCCTTTGAAAATAAATCAACAGGAGTTGGGGGGGGGGGCTTTTACAACCTGTAGTCTGTAAACTACTTAATCAGACCGTTCTTTGACGGATTGATCTGTGTTTATTACATGTTTAAACATATTGTCAATCATTTGATTGGACTGACAGAGTCATCAAGTAAACACACCAAAAGTGTCAAAATATATCGTTACTTACATTTTATTCACCCATCCACAACTACAGTGTTACGGGCATATAATGTTACCTTGTTTGTACGTCACACTTTGAACAAGGCATGCGTTTAGTTCATTTTAGGAACTGTGGTGGGGAATCCGTGTTCCAAGAATACATTTCTATTTTCTTGTTGAAATTTGTTTTAATATAATTTAAGAAAATACGTCATAGACGCTTATCACTCAAAGCTCTTTTAATTAAACATTTTCTTAAAATCTTTGCAAAATATTCAATGTAAAATTTTAAAATATATACGAATGATGACAATAGATATATATAAATGACACACAGGTAAATATAAAATCATACAATATCTAAAAGTAACACAGGTATATAACATACCATACTATATATAAATGCCATACAGGTAAATATATAAGTCACACAGGTAAACAGCATGCCGTGCTTTACATAAAAGTCTTCGTAGAGTGACACGTGGTATGCAGTTTATTGACTATGCTCTCTAATACATAACTGGGAAGTAACGATCACTTCGTCGCCATGATGATGATGATGATGATGATGATAATGACGATAATGATGATGATGATGCTGTCTTATCTGTGATACACATATCGAATGGTTGAGTATTCCATTCCTTAGATTTCACTTACCTATGACACAGAAATCGTACTTCCAGTCATTAGTTTGAAAATTTTTGGTGAATTTCGCGAATCAATAGTTATGTGTTACAAAGCTTTTCATTGCGTCTATGATACCGAAGTGGATGATCAGTGGCAAATAAACTTTGTTGACATGCAAGCGAATCAAACATACAGTGATATATATATATATATATAAAGTTTGACAATAATGTCTTCTCCAAATATGAATGGACTCAGAATTAAACTAAACTTTAGAGATGATATATTCGATGTTTGCACAGAAGGCAACATCGAAGAGAGACAATCGGACAAAATACGCCATGATGAAGGAAGTTTTGCAACAAAAGAGTCAAAGTCTTATTGGACAAGGAAAGTACTGAGTATGGATCGACATACCAACTGATACAGACCAAAATCCACAATTCAAAATTGATGAAATAGTAAATATGTTCTAAATTATTTTAGACAACACAAACTAAATTATAATAAAGTTTGAAACTTGTTTAGTGTGGAATGTATGTTAAAAATAAAACATAGGAATGTGGAACCAATCAAAGGATTGGTCGATTACGTTTTGATTATACTGCAGAGCGTATCTTCAGCGTTAGAACTGGAATACTAAGAATGAAACCAGAATTGCACAAATAAAGTAACACTGTTTGGAACTCAGGTGCCCTAAATACGGGCTCCAGGTAATATAAGATATTGATTAGTTACTACAGGGTATACATCAACTAAGATTCTAAGTACCTGTCCACACGTTTTGAGTGGATGAACTCACGAAACCATTTAATCCCAGACAAATAGAAGAATTATCGAAATGAACCACCACTTACTGGCTTAAATTTGTATGTTGAAATCAATTTTATACGACTTTGAAAGCATATGTGAGCATACGTCAAACTTTATTAAAAAAAACTAATTATTTATAACTTTCAATAGTCCCATCATCGATGACTACGCTACATATTCTTTGCAACCCTTACTTGCGATAAGATTTATCTTGTTCATGAATATGCATGAGCAAGAATGTGTCATCAACGATCCAATAAGAAACGCTCTTATATAGCAAAATGAAATTGCCCCTTATTGATGGATAAGTCACTGTATTTGGAAAAGCAAATCTAATAAAATCACTGTGTCTGCATTAAAATACATGTTAGGTCATCATTTCGTGAAATTGTTACTTGTGCATGGAATGATTGATTAAACGGGTTTATGCATATTTATGAGACACGGGAAATCGTATTGCGGGCGGCCACTGCTGAATAAGGAGTGTAGCGGATTTTCCATCAGAGCTTGCAATGGTGGATCCAGTTTTACAGTAATACATTACAAGATAAGAAGCTTTCTCCAATATATTGTCTGATTTTCACATTGATCCAAGTAATTCATATTAGTATACTTCGGTCATCTATTTTCTTTCCAGTAAAATCATTATAGTTAATAGTAATATACATCTAGTTAATTCATTGATACGACTTCGAGTTGTGGAGTAATATCAGTTTAAGAGCTTCGTTTTCTGTCATTGATCGATATAGATGTCTAGAATACAATATAGATGTCTAGAATACAATATAGATGTCTAGAATACAATATAGATGTCTATAAATGATTTCTAGCAGACGTATTACGAAGCAGTCGATTTATATGGTATATCATCTATCCTCTTAAATTCGAATAACTCTGCATTCGTTGTGGAGGTTTAACTTGAATAACTACATTCTTTGTGGAGGTTTAACTTGAATAACCGTGCATTTTTTGTGGAGATTTTGGTCGTAATAAAATGAATTCTTACGAGCAAGATACATTCGCGCCAAGAACAATCTTTTTGCACAAAAAAAATAAAAATATTTGATTTGAACTTCCAAACATGGAATATGTTTAAAGGGGATTCTCAAAAAGCCTGCAGTAATGCTGTATCTTATCAGATTATACTAAATATCTGTCAAGATGGAGGAAAATCTATTAAAGACATGACTCAAACTTGTGTTCTCTAATGACTGTTGATTATGTTCCTTATCATGTGTATTTAATGGCTATCACCGAGAAATGATATTATATTTCTGACGTTATTCTAGAAAATCATAGGATTACTAATCTTCAGTTAATGTACAATCAAACCAAGCGAATCTGACTCTTCTAAAGTATTTTCAGTTTATAATTGTTCTAGGGTGCTGTCAGATTACGTAGCGCATATGAATACGATGCATTGGTGGCTGTATGATATATTACAAATTTATACAATGAAATCTACACAGGATAAATGAACTTTGGCTTAATGAACTTGGACTGTTTATTATGTGCTGGTTAAAACATTTATTGCCAACAGTAATTACAAGGAAACAGATAAGCAGTTAAAGGTGAGATTTAACCAGGTAAGATATCCGTTATGGAATAACGAGTCATGACAACAA
Source organism: Megalonaias nervosa (assembly GCA_016617855.1). Lineage (NCBI taxonomy): Eukaryota > Metazoa > Mollusca > Bivalvia > Unionida > Unionidae > Megalonaias > Megalonaias nervosa. The sequence continues at coordinate 9,523 of JAECUM010071184.1, read as the reverse complement.
AAGCTATTCACAGTTGACCATGCTAAAATCTAAGAACTAGATTGAAAAAGTAAGAATAATAAATCCTTTAAATTGGTTTCGCTTGGGTGACAATCACAATATCGGGACCGACCTATATCACGTGACAGCGTTACCGCACCGGATGTCAAAATATATGTATGCAGGAAAGAGGATCAATCATTAAAGCTCAAAATTTATAACATGGGAGGAACTTTCACACATATTTAATTTTATTGGCAAGGATGTCTGTATAACTGACATCCAGACTTTCTTCCGAATGCACATTGAACGCATAACCAAATGCATTATCTCACATGATTTAACATCAAGTTAAATCCTCGCCGAATCCAAGTAATAGACACACTGTGCATCAATGGCCTGAAGAAAATAATCATTAATATACATAACAAAACAAAAGAGAATAACGAGCGGAATCCTGCAAGTTTTAAAGTTCTGAACATATGTATTGAAACAATGCTTGTTGTTATAGATCAGTGGTTCCCAAACTTTTTCGCGCCACTGCCCCCTTGGTTATCCTCAGCGCCCACTACCTTACCCCGTAAAAAGCATTATTCAGCATTAGCGCCCACCTCGGTAATCCCGCCGTCCCCCCAGTGAGCGGTACCGCCCACTTTGGGAACCACTGTTATAGATGCTTCCTGATAAGGTAATTTGCAGATGATATTATGCCCATTTTACCTGGACGATGGGCAACCTTACAGTTTCTCCTATATGCGACCACCAAAATTGACCATTTTAAACAAGGCACAACAAAGCAAAATCAATCTATAAATTATAAATATAGATACTAACAGAAAGGCTAATTTGCGTTCTGTTTATGTATGTATGTTTTGTAACATTATCTTGAAATTCAACGAATTTATTTCAACTTCCAAACACCATATAAACTCAACGATAAATCTGCCAGCGTATCACAAATATGGCTGCTGACTACGTCATTCGGGAACTATATATTCAAATGAAAACTATATTGGAGCTTAAACGCGACCGAGTTAAGCAAGAGTGAAGCAGTCGAAAAATCCATTTTAAATCAATACAATCCAAGGAGAAGATAATAAATTAAAAATAAAATACCAGTCATTACCACCTCAAGACATCCATTTAATATTTCATTTAGTTATTGCAAAAGATGGAAGTTTTGTTTCCAAATGCACCCAAACCGATACATTTTGGGCGAAACTTAAATTCTTATTCTTCAGGCCAGGACATTATAATAGTCACTTTCTTAGACAATATTTAATAGAAATATTTAGGTCTTTGACGTAAATTGGCTCATGGATTCCTAAATTTAAACTGATAATTGCAATTTCTGGACGAATAGTCTTTTCCTTTTCGATTCTTCAAGATTCTATAAGTCGATCAATATAGCATGTAATTTAATATTCCATGACTGTAACTCCGTCCCTTCAATGTCAGCACTCGACGATTATAACAGCATGTAACATCAATGCATCAAAAATATTTTTTTATTGATGTTCCCTTCATGTGTTTCTCTTTTTGGAAAATTATGACAGTCATAAGAAGTTGATTCAATTTAACTGTAACAGAATTTCTGCCGCTAAAAGTATATTTTTGTCTCATATGGAGTGTTCCAGTCTCATATAAAGGTCTCATATGGCGGTACAAACTATTTTACTTGTCATTCGGTCTCATATAAAGGAAATCGTATTTGTTATCAGGCAGTATGATATCAGCTTACATAATCTTAACAAACAAAAGTAATACACGCTTTCAAGGCAGACATTTATTACTTTTGTCCACAGAAACAAGCCTCCCTGACTTGCATGAGTTCATTACAGAAACGCAATTTTCGCATCTGGTAGAAAATAAAGAAAATGAACAAATTAAACGACAATATATATCTAGATAAATGTTTTCCTGTACTAGCTTTTCTTTTCAAATCTGACAATTAACTTACCTTCTACTATTGACATTTATATCTGTTTCCACATTATACTTGGAAACGAAGAAGAATAAAATAAGAAAGAAGGTAAGAAGAACTTCGTTGTTATTTAGATAAATAAGGTCTGTCGTATAAAAGATAAATTTTTTAACGTGTGCAAAATCACATTCTAAGGAGTGCACATTTTTATTTGCATCCGTTCCCCTTCTTTCACAATATGGTTAACTAATTCTAACAAGTACAAGAATAAAGAAACATTTTCTTAAATACATCATAAAACACTATAAAAGCTATCGTCTCAAACAAAACAGAAAATGCATAGATTAGTTAGTTAGTTATTTAGACAACTTGCAGTCAATACAGCTACGGTAGACAAAGGAATGGAGATTAGGACCGTTTTCTTCTATATTAGCAAGGCTTTCGACAGAGTTTGGCCAAAGGCTTGTTCTCAGTATTAAAAAGTACTGGTATTCATGGAAGTCTGTTATTATGGTTTGAAAGTTATTTACTGTCTAGAAGACAAAGAGTTATCATAAACTCTAAATCCTCAGGTGTTCGATGCATAATGTTGGAGTCCCCCAGATGTCTATTTTGGAACCACTATTATTTGTAATTTTCATCAATGATATTGTGGAGAATATAGAATCATCGATCAGATACGTGATACAGCATTATATATAATAGCTGATGATCTCAGCTTAAACACTGATATTCAAAATACATGAATGGTACCGACGTTGGTTAGTTACATTTAATCCAGACACGAAAACGGAACCAGAACCACCACCCTATGTGCATGGCCGAAATAAACCTACAAGAGGTTTCTCAGCACAAACATCTGGGCCTAATATTATCCAGTGATGCCACTTGGCACGCACATATTAAATACATTTCTGACAAAGCCTGGGAGAAATTAAATTGTTTAAAAAGTCTCAAATTCAAACTAGATTGAATATCCTTGGAAAAATGTACAAATCTGATATTCTTCCAATTTTTTTTACTACGCTGATCACATTTGGGACAATTGTACAATGAATGATAAAGAACTCCAAGAAAAAAATGATGAGGCGATGAGAACAATAACGGGTGCAACCAAAGGTGCATCTCCTCAACAATTGTATCATGAAACTAGCTGTGAAATTATAAACTCTCGCTGGTATAAGCAAAAACTGCTTCAGTTATTTAAAATTTACCACGGACTTGCTCTCGCGTATCTTGAAGACTTGATTCTACCGTTATTGACAGAACGGGAGACCTACTCCATTCGATCGCTGAACGATCTTCAACCCCCAATGCGTAGAACAAGCTTGTTCTACAATTCGTTTCTACCTTCTACGATTCGAACATGGAACTTGTTACCCGTTGAAGTGATAAACAACCCTTCAATACGTAATTTTAAAGCCTACTTGAATCACTATAAAGAAACCACTCCATGGTACAACTACGCCGATGATATAATGTCTCTGATAGTACTCCATGGTACAAATACGCTGATGATATAATGTCTCTGATAGTACTCCATGGTACAACTACGCTGATGATATAATGTCTCTGATAGTACTCCATGGTACAACTACGCTGATGATATAATGTCTCTGATAGTTCTCCATGGTACAACTACACTGATGATATAATGTCTCTGATAGTACTCCATGGTACAACTACGCTGATGATATAATGTCTCTGATAAGTACTCCATGGTACAACTACGCTGATGATATAATGTCTCTGATAGTACTCCATAGTACAACTACGCTGATGATATAATGTCTCTGATAGTACTCCATGGTACAACTACGCTGATGATATAATATCTCTGATAGTGCATGCTAGGCTAAGAAAAATTGTAGTAACTTCAGTTACGATTTATGTACGAATCATGTATATATTATTAAGTATTGCTCCTGTAGAGAAACTGAGAATGCCAAGCACTTTCTTCTAGACTGTACCAAATATTGAAATCTTAGGGATCAAATCCTATACAAACTCCTTATTGCTCTTACGATTGTACCATTATTATTTTGCAATCATATGTTAACTGTAGAAAACAACACACAAATATTTTAGCTGTGCAAAATTGTATTAGGATGACTGAAAGATTTACTTAATTGACTCAACCATTTGAATCGCAATTAATTAGTTCTTATTCATTGTTATGCTTTGTACGTAAGTGTATGCATCTTTTCTGTAAAATCATTGGAACCGGCATCGAGATCTTTGATATTATATTTTCATTCTTATTATTTGGGGAGATAGTGCTAATAAGCTTATGCTTTCTACTCAGTCCCCCAAATCATATGTTTGTAATTGTATTTGACAAAGTTTCTCAAATAAATATGGTTTGAACTAAATGCATTCAAGCATCTTTGGCCGAGTTGCATTGCAGACCATGACCATATCTAGGTTTTGCGTTTTAATTCTTGGGTGTAGGTGAAAAATTGGTTAGAGATATTCGTTAGCAACACAGTTTGGCAGTGGAGGCAATGAGGGTAAAGTACGAAAGGAAGACTGGTACACACTTCGAGAACACGATTCCATCAGAACGAAACGTAAGAAGAGTCTAGAGTAGCATAGTACGTTTCTAACATCGCCGTTAATTTTTCTAAATTGGTATTTTGTTTTTCCTTTCAAGCCTTGTACGCGTTTCCTAGATATTATCATTAGATATTACTGGCCAATATTTGCTGCAAAAAATTTATTTGAGTGAAATTTTACTATATAGCAATGAATATAAATTAAACGACAATATCAAAAAGTCTTCATCTAGGATCCATTTACACGACAGTGGCATTGACATGGTAGCGGTCTGCATCTGGTCGAGCGATCCATTTACACAATGGTTTTTACTATGCTTTTGTTACCAGACACATTCAGTTTAGTCAGATACTGAGATCATCTAGATCCTCAGTCACAAGACCCGAGTCCAAATCTCCCTCGAAAAGAATTATGATATTCTTAATCATAAGAATACACGTAATTTTCTGAAAAAAATTTCCAAGGTGGGCATAATGTTTATTACATAAACGTTGAGGATTTCAGGCAAAATTTCCAAGTTTGGCATAATCTTTATTATACAAAAGTTGAGGATTTCGGGCAAGATCTCCAAGATGGGGATTTCTGGTACGATTTCCAAGTTAGAGATAATCTTTATTACACACACTTGCTGATTTCTGGTACGATTTTTCCAGGTTAGGTATAATCTTTATTACACAAAATTGTCGATTTCTGGTAAGATTTCCACGATTGGCATAGTCTTTATTAAGCGCACTTGTTGAATTATGGTAAGATTTCCAAGTTGGGCATAATCTTTGTTCCACAAAATTGTCGAATAAAATTTTACGACGGATAGACCAGATTCCCTCTTGACAATTTTCATATGCTAAAATTACATAATGATCATAAACTTGTCAAATATGTAAACTAATTTCACAATGATTGTATACATAGGCAAAATCAATAGTCATTTAGTTGAAACAACAAATTGCCTCTTCAATTCAATAATTGAAATTTAAAAAGAATTATATTTAGCTTACTGTAAATAAATATAGATATTGACTAATTTATATGAACAATCCTTCTCATCCAGCACTGTATATTCTTTAAAGCATCAAGTATTTAAAATAACTTCCAAATAAAAATGAAACATTTTGTAATGTTGAACAGAGCATAAAACGACATAGGATATATGCTTGAGCTGCTTTAATTACCAAAGTTTACATTAATTATTATTTATAATATTTTGAATGTACAGTGCAATTGAGTTGCACATGTCTAACGCTTGACTCGTCATTAACATTTTTACTTGGATAAATGGTATCATATAACCATATATCAAGTAAAAGCAGGGCTGTGTAAAGCACATTTGTTTGTTTTATCATAGTTTCATATAGTATGATATTTTAATTGTTCTTTCTTCTCTATTTTTTCACTCTTTGTTTCAGACTCTGTAAAAATGCCAATGATAATATTACGTAGTTTCAAAATTCATATAGTTTTCAGGTTCCTTTATGAGTTTGTTTATATCTTTATCTACCTTTCGTAAAGTGGCCCATAAGTACCGAGAGAACTAAGCCAAGTTTCAAACCATAGTTTGACATGGAAACTAAAAGGTTTTTAGGCAGTAAACACTGCTATGACCATAGATTACATGTACAATCGTTATACTACTCTAAAGTACTGAGCAGCCAATGATTGATTCAGATGTTTTGGAATATTAAGTGATATAATTAAATTCAAAAACGAAACCTGTTTATTCAGATTACGAGCAGAATGGCAGTTTTGCACGTGCATCACAGGACGTAAAATTTCGACAAATTCAAATAGTCACATGCAAACAGGCCTTAGGATTATGGATGGTAGTGCTGGGTCAGAAAATGGTGGGGAAATTCACATTCAGTACTTTTTTGTTTTATTTTCTGTGTTCAGAATTTGTATTATTATAAAAATCGTGCATATGAAGAGATTCAATTTTGTCTGGTCTTTCATGTAGCAAGATGAATCTATACATGTATGAAGACCCTATGACAACGCTCTGGTGGCCTAGTGGTTACGGGAAGTCGCGGGTTCGAACCCCGGCCGAGTCATACCAAAGACTTATAAAAATGGTACTAGCAGCTGCCTCGCTAGGCGCTCAGCATGAACAGGTCTGGTCGGCCTGGTGTCAGGATAATGTGACTGGGTGGGACATCATTCTACATGTCTGTGGCATGATGCCCCAGTGTTAGACAACAAATAATTTGTTTCCCTAAAATACAATCTGAAAATGTAATGATCCTAATGTTAAACCCACACTCACAGAAAAATATGCATATATGAATGTGTATGTTGATAGTTATTTAACTGTATGTCCCAACGTTCTTCGATCCATTTCTGTAGGAAATTTAAATTTATGTTTATATACATGTTAATGGGCAATTAGCTAAATGCAAGTAAAGATCGTGGTCATAACGCGTGAAGAAGTAATACCATTGATCATCCGATTCCATGTTAAAATTTAGATAAAAACATGAACAATTTCAAAAACACCTATTCTACTTATGTACGAACACAATGATATACATAGAAAACAAAAGACTGAGAGACGACGCAGATAAGGGTTAGTACACATATTGCCTAATAAATGGAAAAAACTGATGATATCTTGACTGCTGAGTGTAATTACTGCTTCATTAGCAGCTTCCAAATTCTATACATTTACAGAAGTTTCCAATCATAGTCCATTGACCTTCTAGATAAAACCGCAAATAATCAACCTAAGTACATGAATTTTACGATTCTACAACATAAATGAAGTTCTGATTTTAAGAATGTTTCTTGCTGATGTATAACGAGACATTAGGGAATTACAAGAACATGTTAATGTTAGTGTTATCTGATTCAAAGACCAAAATATAATCGATGATAAACCTGAAGGATTGGCGTTCTTTATTACAAAAAGTCAAATTGATATTTTGAGCAAATGGTACATTATCAGAACGAGGAACTGAATATTCGTATTAAAGATTGTGATCCTTAGTTTAAATGTGAATATAGAGGAAAATAAAGTTTGCTTTCATTACATTAAATTCTTTCTGATATGATGTAAATAGAAGAAACTCCTTCGTGAAGAAAAAGGAATACAAAAAATTTATGCCTTACGTGTAAATTGCAGTACAACAGTTCCAGAGGGGACAATATCATGATTTACGAGAAGGTAATTCACATGAGTCTTTTAATCTTCCGATACTTTCCAATAATTATATAAGAGAGTGTTGTGCTTTTTAAAAGCAGTTAAAGAAATTCGTTACAGCTTTTGCTAGGATTGCACACTTCACAGAGCTAAGTATAAACAAAAATGACTAAGGTAGAATTAAATATTTAGCGAATTTATACTTGGTGGGGTTTTATTTTTTTTTTACCGAAAATGCTCGTTTCTATGTGCAATGAGTGCTTCATATGATATTACTGGCTAAGGTGCTAAAACAAAGAACGTACTTTTGATTAAAAGTAATAATGTGCAATGACAAACCAATATAATGTATAATTTATTTGATGCATTTTTATCTACATTTTGTCTTATTGATGCCAAATATGGGCATTTTATCTTAATGTTGCCAAATATGGGCATTTTATCTTATTGATGCCAAAAAATGGGCAGTTGTCTTGTTGATAAAAAGACATTTTGTCTTATTGATGCCAGATAATGAGCATTTGTCTTATTGATGCCAAATATAAAGACATTTTGTTTTATTGATGCCAAATATGAGTATTTTGTCTTATTGATGCCAGATACGGGTATTTTGTCTTATTGGTGCTAAATATGGGCATTGTGTCTTATTGATGCCATATATGGGCATTTTTGAAAGCTGAGCATATAGAACGGGTACATCGAAAATATTACAAATGGGTTTACAGAGGTATAACTCTCTACCAACAAAATGTTTGTGTAAGGAGAGTTGTAATTATGTGTGCATCATTAAGTACTAATTGCAACTGGTAGACAGAAAATTATATTCTTAGGAAAATGTACTCGTTAATTATTACCAATTGCAAAAACATAAGTAATAAAATGTCTATTTCTAATGTGAAAAACATATTACATAGATTAGGCTTCCTTTTTGTCGCTTTTTAACCAAAGGCTTAAAAACATACATTTCATTCTGACTGGCTATCGGCAGCTGCTTCGAAAAGCTGATGACATATATAAATAAAGCTAGAAAGGACACCCTCGAAACTGATTCTTATCTTCGATTAATTGCTAATGGAGACATCTTTGAAATCGCCTCTTATGCAAATTAATTCATCACACCCATTAGACATTTACGAAACAAACATTTGTAGTTAATGATGTCGATGATGAATATCGACACTCCTTTGGTCTGCAGCTGACATCAATTGTCTAATTAGCCGGAAGTTGCGTTATTATCGGCCAACAAGTATTTTCTAAGAATAGCGAGATTATTACTGACAGCGTCGTCGTGATAACGGGTTGACTTCCTAACACAACCCGTAAATAATGAAATACTGGGAAAAACTGTGTCTGCTTGAAATCAAAGAGATGTATCCGGAACATGTTAAGGTAAAAGGTAAATGTGATTTCTGAAAGTTTGCCAGTTTCCCGTTTCAATGGAAAAACACTTTTTATAAGCAATATCCCTCCGCAGCCGTTGGTGCAATGCCCTAATGTAGGTGGTCTTTTCTTACGCTGAGAGTTTTGGTTCTACACAAATCTAAACTTTTTTTACTCACGGTCTTAAAACAAAGGTGAAATTAAAAAGTTTAATTTTTCTAATAAAACCATAAACCCTTATGCAGTGAGTCGAAATAGGAATAATTAGATTTGGTTGGATCATGGACAGCATGAAATAGTTATTCTCAGATGGTACGTGAATTCTACTTTCGAATTAATTTTGTACTTTGTTTACAAATAAATAATTATTCATGATAAAAGACTTCGAACTGATTGAACAGTCTGACTTTGTGACAAACCTTAACACTACTCTGCCAGATGTGCACACAAAATGGTCCTTATTGTTGTTGTCTTATTTTCCATTGTAAGAAATTGTATAGCCATACAATGAAATACAGTAAAATCTCTCTTAAGTTTTAATTAGTAAAATA
>JAECUM010071182.1:0-14699 GCA_016617855.1 Megalonaias nervosa | reverse complement strand
AAAAAAAAAAAAAAAAAAAAAAAAAAAAAAAAAAAAAAAAAAAAAAAAAAAAAAAAAAAAAAAAAAAAAAAAAAAAAAAAAAAAAAAAACATTTTCTAACTCTAGTGGCTTATTCTTCTTCACTGTGTTCTAGTTCTGATGATTTCTTGTTTTCCCTGATGGGTATGGGTTCTTATTCTGTTCTGAAGAACTCCTCTCGCGTTTCCAGTTTATTCTCATTTTCTTACGATACACTGAGGAACAATAGCCTTTTCCTGACAATGATAACAGGTATCTATGCCTTTATCTCAACTTCCTTTGGTCTTTCCTATCCTTCGACGTTGTAGAGATAATGGAGCTCAGTGTCCTTTATCGTGATACATTGTACGTATCTCGATATTAATCTCGATAAGAGTTGCCCGTAGTTGTGTCTGAAGGATACTTATAAATGACTCTTTTTAAATCTCTGATCAGGAGGGCAATTAGTTGTGCCCTTTATATCCTCACAGTTGAATGCTTAATGAATAGCATGTACCCTATTGTAAGAAACTCAGGCTATATTTTGTGAGCGACGATGTGCAACGAATAGTCAAACCAGATTTTGTAACCAAGAAGATCACACTATTCAAGTGAGAGAACAAAATAAGAAGCCAAGAGGCGACTTTCCACGTCGCTTCATACGCAGAGTGGTCACATGTAGATGACGACCTAGCGTGAATCAACAACCTCAACTTCTGCCACAAATCTGAGAGATTTCAGATTCACCTAAAAAGAAAGTCCCGAAAATTAGTATCACATGAGAGACGCATATACTAACTTCCAGAAAATATCAAAGTATGGCTTAGAAGGGAACGGTACAGTTTAAGAGTTCAAATCTGAAGTGCAATCGGAGTAACAAACTCTAGGGCACAGGTTTGTCCTGGATAAAGATATGCTTTTGTGATCATATCGTTGATTTCAAATATCAGTGCTACATCAAAAACTATCATAAAGACCTTGCAGAAGTCATCAAGGGAGACTAGCACAAGAAGAAACGAAAAAGGTGGATTTTTGTTGTTTTTCTAATGAATGTATCCAAACGATTGGCAGTAACGTCCTTGGCACATCGCGAATGTAGAAGATGTATACAAGAACCTATATTTTCTCACTATCAAAATTGTAATGTCACTCCAGGAGGACGTGAGATGAATATTTTGCTCACCCCCGATTTTTCTGAATGGATATTATACCCTACCACCGACACGTGGTGGGCAGAGAACATTTACCGTTATGGTGTACGAGTGGACGAATCGTATGTAGAAGAAATCAAATACAACGATGTGTATTCGTGTATCCTTACTGTGCGAATACCAGCGTTTTCCTACTGGTCACCGTGAAATGTTAACAGAACAAATTTATGTGGAAAACATTCGGCAATACGATGGATTGATCATATGCCAAATCTTGACTCCAAATCTCTTGTAATATCGTGCATTTCCACATCATACTCAAGGGATATTAATCATGACCTGCAGTATTACTCAAAAAAGACGAAGAACGCTCTTTATTAGGAGCGCGGGTGTATGTTTAACTGTTTCGTCCTCTGGACAGTAGATACGGATCGTTGAAAGTATTAGAAGATAGGCAGTTTCCCACCACAGAAAAATAACGTGGGAACGACGACCCAGGTCCTGGAAATTTTCCAGGCTACATTAACTAATTCATCATATAAAATATGAAGCTAGTGAATAATTGTCTTCGCCTCACACTCATGATGATAGAAACTTAACGATTCGTACCACTCCATCGCATGCATCACATTCGAACACGCGGAAAGGAGGGAATACATTCCTTTGCTAAAGTCATTTTAAATTCCTTTGGGAAAATTTGGCACAACGTCCGATATTACACAGAACGGAATACTTGGCAAATCCAAACCGCTACGTTTCTCTTGTGGACGACGAATGTTAACTTGGACTTAGCCAGATGGTCAAAGGTAACCATCAGTCAAAAAGAAACAAAATGCTCTCTAAACAAAGACAATTTCTTTACATGCTGAGAGGATCATTGTTAAAAGTTGCTGCTCTTTTGCTAGGATCAAATGCGGGGCCACATTTAGAACGAGTCAACAGATATGAAGGAAGTAAAAGAAACTAAAGGAATACACTTTTCTGGAAAGACATCACACTTGTACCTCTCGATCTCATAAACGTATGAAAATTCAATTTACTTCAATAGCAATGAAAGATGGTAATCCATCGTTGGTATACCACTCCCATCTGCCAGTCAGAATCTCACCGAACTATCACAGTTACAGCAAGAATTATAAACGTCGACGAATCGACTCCATTTGTCAAAAAGTTAAACATCGTAACCGTATGAAAAAGTAGCATTGCAACCTCTTCCGGGTTTATATTAGAAATTGTTAGACCGAACAGATGACCCATTATGAGAGATTATATCCCAAATTAGCCAAGAAAATCACAGACACAAGGATGGAAGAAGAAGACGTAGAAGAATAACACGAAGTCACGCGGCAACTGTTTTAATCTCCATGTACTCTAATATCTAATCAGATTGCATCTTTTTGTTGACACTACACCCATACAGAGTACAGAGACTACCCGTAGTTCATCCACCTGCGTGAAGGAAATTTTCAAGGAGAAAGTAAGTGGTGAATTGATAATTTATCATTACACGTGAACAAAAAGGATGGATGCCTGGAAACTTCATTCCATGCTGACGATCTGTTCATGCACAGCTTCTTGGAATCTTGTGATGTGTGGTAACGATGAATCTCCTTATTCCCAGCCTAAAGACGTTCAAGCCAATGTAGCCAACATTGAGGAAACTCATCGGCTAGGAACCCATTTGGTAGGCTTGTACGTTACCTTCTCTGGAAGACGACATCAACGCTGTATCAACTCGAATCAATAATGTGATAGTACAAGGATCTGATTCCATGTTGCGTGAACTATATTGTATTTCCTTCATCATTGTAGTCTGGAAAAAATTTGAACCATACTATGGCTGCGATGGGTCAGTAAGTTTATGCGACCTCGGTCAGAATTCTTCTTCTATTCGTCCAAACATGTAGATATAGTAGCATGCAGTGCATGCACTAAAAGGTCGAATGGGTCACCTACAATTTAACGAACAACTAGTCAGTATGCGGTAAGCACAACTATCAATCCCCAAAGTGAGCACAACTATGAATCCTCAAAGTGTGTTGTCGCATACAGCAGGTGTATAGACTCGTCAAGTAGTGGCACAAGATTTTTACTCGTCGAATATGTAAGAAGTTAGTGTAGATCTACATTGGCCAGTCGTAAAAGGCCGGAGAGTCAAACACGACATAAATTTATGATTTTTAGTGATTGATTAGTCTGGCTATTCATCGCCGATCCTATAGAGAAGAAAGAGAAATAGCAACTGTCCAGCCTTGCAAAGTGAGGAAGTTGCAGGAAGTATTGGATTTGATGGAGAGGGTGGAGTATGTCGTGGAAGAAATATAAGCACTACATGTTGCCCATCCCTACGTTTTGTGGCCGGACGGTGCCACACTTAAACCCGCTAAGAGTTTTGAAAAGGAACTAATGGAGGAAGAAGTGGTAAAGATTAAGGAAACCTGTATTGAGGAGAACAGGAAAGAAAATGAGCGTCAGAGGAAAGAATGGAACCTCAAGCATCTCGCTGTGTACTGTATCAAAATCCAGGAAGGTTCGGAAGATTGCGTCTTCAAGATCGGATCCATGATGAGTAGAAGAAACCTAAAGACAAAGGGTAAAGGGCCTCTAACAGTCATGAAATTAACATTACCATTCTCATTTGTCCCAGACTGTTCACCATTTACGCCATCATTTTAACATTTCCAACTCCATGTGTCCACGCAAACACTGTTGTCATTATAGACACTTTCATTCCTCTAATACCATTCCAGTGTTAAACCTACTGAGCCATTTATCATAAGATTTCTCCTTTGTCACACAAATATCGCCCTCCACCCCACCCCCCGCAACTCCAACTCTGGTCTATTGCAAATTCTGGTTTTTCTCACAGTACCCTCAATAAACTACTCTGGCTCTTAAGTGATCAGTATGAACCATTAATCTACATATTCATATAATCTGAGTGACTGAACTGAAGGTTTTTATATCATCGGGATTATTATAACAATTTAGTTCTAATTTTCTCTATTATCCCTTTTTTACTGATTTATCTACCCTATTATTAATATTGTGTAGTTTGGATTTTGAAATAGAAGTCATTAATCAATCCAGTATACATTTAGAGAATTATTATGCTGAAGGATCCTTATCCGACTGTAAGGAATTAATATGTTGAAGGATCCGCATCTGACTAAAGAATTTGTGTGCTGCAGGATATCTATCCGACTGTAAAGAATTAAGATGTTGCAGGATTCCCATCCGACTGTCGAGAATCAATATGGTGCAGGATCAGATCCGAATGTAGAGAAATATTATGTTCAAATATTCAAATCTGATTATTAAGAATTATTATGTTGCAGGGTCCTCATCTGAATGTAGATAATAAGTATGTTACGTTAAGAATCAGGAGAACTCACACGTAGGCCTGTAAAGAAATAATATGTAGTAGGGCCCTCATCCGACTGTAAATAATTTGTACCTTGTAGGATCCCAATTAGAGTGTAAGCAGTTAGCGTGTCAGAATTCACCTTCGTTATGTTTTGAAAATGGTTTGCGGGAACTGTCATTACAGTAATAATCTAATGTGTTAAATATCAAAATAAATAATAAAAAGTATATGTCATTTTTAAAAACAACAAAAACTATAATAATATTACTAACTTTATAAATATATATTTGTTATTCATTTCTAGCATATATTGGGTAATAAATCTGAAATAGAAAATAATTTTTGGTTCTATGAAATCTTAAAGTTCATGCATTTACTTGATTTATATAATCTAAAAAATTGGGTACGTTTCGGGACGAAGGTTAGAATGGTCAGAGAAAATCCATAATTATCGCAACAGTTAGTCAAAAGCATATATGGTAAGTAATTTATCTATCTAAAACATGCACACGTATGGTGTTATTTATACCACAGAGTCTGAATTTCAGCTTGTGTTTAAATTACAAAATGAAAAGAATGAGGCCGATTGTTACAGACCTCTATTGAGCGTTTCAACGAGTGTTTACATGTAGCTAAGATTAATTGTATATTATCCATCACACTGAATAAATTGTCAAATCAGTTCGTAATGACGAGATTTGTAAGTAATGAAAGAAGTCCTCCAACCATTCCAATGTTAGAATTAAACCGACGTCAACAAATCACTGTATTCAAACCATTGTTATCTGTTCCAATAATACATAACACATCTACTTGGTAATATTTTGACCATGGAAGACATTAAACAAGCACGCATACTGTACTAATTTGAATCAATTATTCGCATACCAGAGAAACAATATGAAATACTGCCCTCCCCATTTGGCACGAAATCTTTTCTCACGTTTTGGAAAAGGTTTAAACACAGTCTACTTCGTAAAACTCAGACATTATTCTGTAGGATATTTTTAACCTTTTATGATAACTGCCTTTGTTAAACCACTTCACTGATTTTCCAGCTGTAAATGCGATTATTAGCAAAGACAGTTTCTAGACAATTGCATAGATTTGGAGCCGGTGATTGAAATATCTGCAATTTGTTACCAATGTTACATTTACTGTTACGTTTTTTCATTTGCGTTATTTATAACAAACAAGCAATACAATTCCTGAAATCGTTAACACAATTAAGCTACGTCGTCTAAACATATACTAGAAGCTATGATAATTAATTCAATACAAAGAGTAACAAGGTCCAGACGATTAAACAGATTTATACACCTTCATCAGCATAAAGGTAATATTTCATAGGCTGTCACGAGTGATACATGGGCTCAACGGATATGATGTGAAAATGAAGTGAAACTATTTAATGAACAAACGCACTATTCTTTCTGCAAATCTCCTGGATGATCAAACCTATGGAGAAAGAAATATATGCTAGTAATTCTTTTTGTGCACCGTTTCTAATATAATTCGTTACCATAACGTTACCACCAGTTCTGATCATATCAAGACAACTGGAAGGAGGGAAAGAATAACCTAATAGATATATGTTATATACAGCCGGGAAAAACGTATAAACCAGATTTGAAATCTATGTTTACTACATGCTTTTTACAGGCAGAATACCATTAGTGTCAAGCACAAAGAAACCAATACAACGCTTTTAATGCCTGCAGTTCGAAATGAATATGAAATAATTTGTTTCTCGTCTCTCGGGTTTATAAAATCAACTTTGATATCTAATCTGATCTTTTATGTCTCTTGTTGAAATGATATAATGAACAGATGGAGATGAAAATAATTCACGGTATCGTGAACAATTATGAATAGTTTGCTGCCTCTCAATATTTGTTAAGAGGTTTCATTTTTATTACCATAATGATATTTCATTGAAAGTGTTCCTAAAATATATTCGATAGGTTACACACTACAATGTGTTCTGTCAAGTTACCAAAGGTGTAATGACTGTTGAAATGAAACAGAAATGCTTGTAAGCATGAATAAAGATTGTGTTTAGTATTAGCCTGATTACATACTGTTTGCCTTTCAATGTATTTATACGACAACATAATGTAGAGCTAAAAAAATGTACTTGTGTGTGTTCTCGCTATTCCCACCACAAATCAAAATATAATTAGGTTGTCTCGATCGAGGATACTTAGATCGTGAATATTATTTATAATATATAAATTATATGAAAGGAACTTTCTAAAAACACGAAGTATTTGTCTGTCACATTAGTTAAAAATGAAGCAATCAAATCCAACTAAAAGTGTTACTATTTAAATATGACATTCAAAACTATATCCTCACTTTCCAAACATGTTTCATTGGTATCATAGTTTTTGAGGCTCACTCTCCGACAGAACGAATACTTCACTATCGACATCATATTATTGCTTCTAGCGACAGTTGTAAATCTTGTCCGGGATGAACATTACAGTGAGATGTTAGCGTACATAAGACCTGCTAATATTTATTTCCAGTCATAAACTCAATAACAACTACTGTATATTAATCCAATAATTGCTTTTACAATTATAAAAAATAGCCTCCAAACGTATGACTGTATCAACAAGTGAAATCCATTTCCACTAAAAAACTAGCATAACAACTGTTTTCGATTATTAAATACTGGAAATACGTGATAAACTGAAGATTCATCCAATTCATAATTTACTATAATTATGACTTGCATCTGTACTGCATACACCTAAATCTGCTAAAAAAGGATTTTGACGTTATCCTGTAAAGATATGCATCCATTATAAAGTATTACTGTGTCAATTTCATTCCTCTATTGGAAATATTTCATTGATTAGCACATTTATGATTTTCTCTTCATGCTACTTGTATTTTTTTGTTCAATAGTTTTATTTTCTTTATTTTACACTCGAAAACGAATTTAGTCAAACTTTGCTCTTGACCATATTGATTGTAACGTTCTTCTATGTCCTGTTTGATACCCAATAAGGATTTCGCACGCAGAAATGCAAGCTGCTATTAAACAATACATTAGTTATGCTGTTTTGCATTCTAGCTTTGCGCCGTTAACTTCTTAATTTTAAAATGGGGTAATTTTGCAATACAGCAGAGGCAAATGAACGGAAATAACTGATTGTATTGATTCTCAGAATGGTTTGAGTTATTTATTGGTATCTGATTCATCAAATATCAACATGATCAGCACTTGTAATGTACGAATTTCTGTGTTCCATGATTCTACTAATACTGTGTAAGGGGATACATAGTGACAATTAGTATGGTGCACCGCTTGATTAACTAGCAAAGATCCCATTACATCACAGATTTAGTATGACATAACCAAAGTAAGCATATTGATGATGAATAATGTACATGTAGGAATTGGTTTCCTTGTTCTTGTTAAGAGACAATATTTCAGCTCATTTCGGTATTAGTAAATAAATAGTATGAGGAGTCAATTCCATGTCGGACATGGAGATAGCTACCGAGATACACAAACTGTGAATTGCTAAAGGGTGTCACTGGACAGTTGTTAGGTGAATTGTCTTCGAATCACAATATATTGCAGAGGCGTGAGAATAAATGTAAATCGAAAGTATAAATGAAACTTTGCCAATGATTTTTATGGACAACACACTTTTGCAATTTTAATTAAGATATTCAGGTTATTTTCTTGTACAATGGACAGACTTTAGGTTGCATAAACACCATCTTAATCCCTCTTTTGTATTGTTAATTTTCGATGGTGAAGAGTTATTCTGAATATTGCCTTTGACAAGGTGGTTCAAACAAACAGCATGGGCCCCGCTCATGATGAAACGTCACTGTTACTACACACAATTAGCAATCTTCTTTCTACCCCTAATCTGTATTGTTTTTGAGATATTTCCATCTGCTGCAGACATACATAAATACATATATGAAGGTGACGATGGATTTCAAGCACAAGATACGCATTCGCTGTTATGTGTATATCAAACTTTCAAAGGCATTACTTAAACACATCAATTCATTTTTAAGTCTAACTAAACGTCAATGTAAATCAATGAATAAGGTGTTGGGTATGTGTATCCTGCAAAAACCTTGCAAATGAACTACACAAGGATAAGAGCTGAGATAGCACAACAATATGTCAATCGCATCAAAAAATTTACTTTTAACTTAACTGGTTGTTTAAATATTTCTGGAAAATGTTGTTGTTGTTGTTGTTGTTGTTGTGTTTTTATAGGGTATAACGATATTTCTTACCACAAGATAGGCCATACATGGCGGCCGGTATTAATGGTGGAGGAAGAACCTGGGAAAACCCCGGAAAGAACCACTGACCCACGAGAAACTACCGGCAAGCTTTGTGACATACCCACATTGGCCGAACCCGAGACTCGAACCCACTCAGAGAGAGCTAAGATGGCAGCGCTTTAGAGCACTCGGCCACTCGGGGCCCCTTTTAGAAAATAATCATCAGTCATCGATGTGTGGATCATTTGCAACTATGGAACAGGCAGTTCCTCATCGCTTTATTTCATGACTGGTAATAAATATTAGATTCCGATCATTTCTAATTTATTTCCTACGTTATGCTGTCCAAACAACAAATTTTTGTAAGTGACAATAAAAGTATATTTTCTGGACAATTTCATCAGGAAACTTTCCTATTCTACTGCTTCCACCAAAAAAATCAATGTTCGTTAGATTTTAAAGTTTGTGTTTTTAGTAAATGCGTATTATAAGAAAATTTACCAAGACTCATAAAATTGAATTCACAGCAGTTTCTTTCCAATTATGATATATGGAGTGATTAAAAGAACCCAACTCGGCACTCTCACATTTCAGAAGGTCGACTGATTGTTACGAGCCTATGACATTAATATAAAGTAACAGAAAAGTGAAAAGCATCAAGCTTTCTAAAATTCAAGAAATGAATTATTTTCCTAGATTACAATGTAAAAATTTAATAAAAATTTGCGATATCAGATCTTTGTCATTAAGCATTGCCGTCGGATGTACCTTTTAAACAAATAAAGACGGCTATTTGACAATTACAGTTTAGTTACCATGCATAGTGGCTCGTCCACCTTTGGTCCCAACTAGGTGCTCACCTCTCACCTGTGGCTCCAAGTAGCTGTAACATGATCAGCGGCCACACCACGGGCAACGGTTTCGACTGGCTGACTAAACCAGGTTGAGGTTAGCCGACGGGTCTCAACCCCTCGGTGAGTTGGGAGCTTAGCAATCCTTGCATGCAAAGTCAGCTTCGGCAGACTGGACGGAAGAGATCAACTGAGCGATCCAACCGCCACGAAGGTGAATCTGCAAACGCTTTGTGGACAGTGCGGGGCATGACAAGGCACTGAAGACGTAATGACCATCTAATGCAGCCGAAGTAGTCCCCAGCTGTGACGAATCTTCGTACCACTGGATCCAAACTACCAAAGCCGAGAGAGTGAGGCTCTCTCTGTGCAAAGGCTGTTTCATTTAAATTTCCTTCACGTACAGGTTATGTTGTGCACTTATCATTCATCCCCATAATCACACTCATCTTTCCCTACCTGCACCTATGAAGGTCCTACGGAAATAGGAGACTGGTGAAGCAACAGGTGGAGATGACCATTAGGAGTTGTAGTCAGAGACCTGCACGTAGGCGGCCCTTGGACAAGTGGTCGTTCTGCTCTGTACCCAGGGCAGCGGAAGAGTTCGGCATCATCCAGGGCGACTGAGCAGACCTTTTCAGGACAGTGCTGCCCACCCTATATAGGGAGGGGCGTAGAAAAGGTGGCCTAAAAAACAGCCTGCCCTTCAAAATCTGGCTAGTTTTTCCACGGCTGGCAAGATCATACATATCTGCGGTCGAAATCTTCAAAGAAAGAAACTTCTTATTGAAGCATGGAACATCCTAACTCTCATTGACAAAGAGAACATAGCAAGACCTTACAGGAGAACAGCCCTAGTTGCTAAGGAGCTTTCACGCTACAATATTGACATTGCAGCCTTGAGAGAAACTAGGTTTGCAGTGGCGGGTTTTCTGACTGAGTCAGCAAGCGGCTACACCTTCTTCTGGAAAGGAAAAGCCCAGAATGAAGACAGGATCCACGGAGTCGGCCTGGCTATCAAGTCAAGTCTTCTAAAGCAACTACCGGACCGGCCTGTTGGTATCAATGAGAGGTTAATCAAATTGCGGCCACCTATCAGTCACAAACGCCACGCAACAATTATCAGCGCATACGTCCCTACCCTCACGGGCCCAGCGGAAACCATCGAGCAGTTCCATGGGAACCTCAACTCTGTACTGTGCTCAGTTCCAGCTGAGGACAAGATCATACTACCGGGAGACTTCAACGCCCGTGTTGGCTGCAACAATGGTCGATGTAAAGGTGTGCATGACAAGCACGGTGTTGCCAAGATAAACAACAACGGTGTGCTCTTACTTAGCAAATGCGCAGAATTTTACCTCCTCGTCACAAACTCAATGTTCAGACAAACACAAGAACACCCGGATGCACCCCAAATCTTGCTAATGGCACTTAATCGACTAAGTAATTGTCCGCCAGTGCGATGCCTAGGATGTCCTCATCACCAAGGCCATGCTAGGAGCGGCATGCTGGACAGACCACAGACTTGTCCAAAGTACCTTAAAGCTGCGCATTGCCCCAAATCATCCAAGGCGTCCTAAGCTTGTGCGCACAGCCTTCAACATTGTCAAACATCAGCAGTCTTCCACCCAGCTCGAGTTTTAGAAGAGCCTAGATGACAAGCTGTCTACCAACGGACCTATACGTGGGAATGCATCCGAGAAATGAAACAAGCTCAGGGACATAATACGAGAGACAGCTATGACGACTCTGGGTCCGAAGAGGCGAACCCATCAAGACTATTTCGACGAGAACAACGGTGCCATTAAAGATCAGCTTGCCAGACAGAACAAGGCATTCATAGACTGGCATAATGACCCAAACTCCATGCCACAAAAAGACCGCTTCAAATCCTATCAAGTTGAAACTCGGAGAGAACTCCGCAAGATGCATGACCAGTGGTGGGAAAGAAAAGCGGATGAAGTGCAACGCTATGCCGACACTAACCACTACAAAGAGTTCTACAGCGCCATCAAGTCTGGTTTTTTCTCCCCCCTTGCTTGATGCAGATGGCAGCACACTAATAAAGGACAAGGCTGGAATTAAGGTCTGATGGAAAGAACACTTTAGCCAGCTCCTAAACCTGCCCTCATTGGTCATCCAATCTGCTCTTGACCAAATACCCCAACAGCCAACGCACGACCAACTGGATGTTCCGCTAACGATAAAGGAGTTGAGGACGGCCATTAATCAAATGAACTATGGCAGGGCACCTAGAAAGGATGGCATTCCAACGGAGGTGAACAGACTCTGGAGACATTCCACGATGTGCTAATGACCTCCGCGACGCATCAATTGTGACCCTCTATAAGAATAAACGCACACGTGCGGACTGCAGTAACTATATAGGCATCTCCTTGCTCTCCAAAGCTGTCAAAATACTTCCTTGCATCATTCTCAATAGGCGTATTGCGGCAGTGTTAGAAGATAACATCCCCGAGTTTCAGTGAGGTTTTCATCCAGACCGCAGCACCGTTGATAAAATCTTCGCAATGAGACAAGTCCAAGAGAAGTGCCTCGAGTTGAACATGAATCTATATGCCGTTTACGTGGCCCTGACGAAGGCATTCGATAAAGTCAACAGAGACGCACTGTGGGTAGTACTCAGTGAGCTTGGCTGTCCTCAGAAGTTTACCAACCTCATCAGGCTCTTCCGTGAAAACATGACTGGAGAGATTGTCTCAGACGGTGAATCCTCTGAAAAATTCTTCATATCTAACGGTGTCAAACAGGGCTGCGTATTCGCTCCGGTACTCTTCAACCTTTTCTTCACGCAGGTATTGCTCCATACCCTCCGTGACCTTGACTTTGTTATCTATATTAGATATCGCCTGGATGGATCAGTGTATGAGCTCCGTCGCCTAGCTGCAAAAACCAAGACGCTAGAAAGACTCATCAATGAAACACCCTTTACAGATGACTGTGTCCTCATGGCTCATGAAGAGACTCACCTACAGGCAATTGTGGACAGGTTCTCTGAAGCCTCCAAATTGTTTGGATTCACAATTAGCCTAGGAAAGACAGAAGTCGTCTTCCATCCCGCCCCAAACACTGTCCCTTCACATCCCTGCATCACCCTTGGTGATTCGCAGCTGACGACTGTGGATAGTTTAAGATACCTAGGCAGCACAATATCTAGTGATGGCTCCCTGGACAAAGAGATCACTGCGAGGATCCAAAATGCCAGCCAAGCACTCGGACGACTCCGAACAAAGGTCCTGCAGTACAAGGGCATACGCCTGTCAACAAAGGTGAAGGCGTACAATGCAGTTGTCCTCACGTCTCTCTTGTATGGCGCTGAAATGTGGACTGTCTCGCGAAGGCACATCAGTCAGTTGGAACAATTCCACCAGCGCTCTCTGAGATCCGTCATGCGGATCAAGTCGCTGGACCGAATCCTCAACCAGGAAGTCCTTGATAGAGCAAAGACAACAAGCATTTAAGCCTAACTAATCCAAGCCCAGCTCGATGGATTGGCCATGTCATACGCATGGATCAAAACAGAATCCCAAAACAGCCGTTCCTTGGCGAGCTACCCCGGGGCAACCGAAACCAAGGCCGTCCTCGCAAATGGTACAAAGAGAACCTGAAGACGCACATAAAATGGGCAGACCTTCAACCCCACCAGCTCGAGCTCGCTGCCTCAGACAGAAATCACTGGCAAGCCCTGACTAGAAAAGCCAGTTCCACCTTTGAGGCTGACCGCCACCAGTATCGTGCTGCAGCTCGTAAGACACGTCACAGAGCTGCGTCCCAGCTACCCCCAACTACCAGTGTCCCAAGCCCCACCTGCAACCGCCTGTGTGCATCGGAATTTGTACTCCGGGGCCACAGGCACGTCCATCGTCGATGATACCGCACAACATGTCTACCTCGGCCCCGGAGAGACTACTAAGAAAATATTAGCCTATTCGAAATGACATTCTGCCATTTTCTCTTTCAACGTCTTTCAGTGATAAGGTCTGTTAATATCAGTAATGTCTTCTGAGCAACAAAATCGCTCCTCAAAGCTACATACTTTCCTTGTCTTTCCTTTTTACTGCATCTTCCATGCTTGTCAGATTTTTACATGATTATAATGGTATTTCTAACAAAGAAATAGACACCGCAAGTTTGACATACAACAGCAAGTCTGGCGACGATACTTAATGGAGTAATTTGTTGCTCCGAAGAACCTATTCACAGTAATAGCCTAGCATATTCATCCACTAAAGTGGATCATTTTATTAGAGAAAAGTAAACAATAAATCCGATAAACTTCATATGACAAGGATTTAATTGTTGTCTAACCGTTATAGGTGATGAATAAAACAGCATGTAATGTTAGGTTATTGCTGTAACTATTACATGTGATCAATCGAGAGTTTATACGCGTATTATATTTGGTTACTCGTAGAACTTTTATATCTGATGAATCGAGAGCTCATACACTTATTCTTACTAGTATAGCCGAACGCACACTCAGCCGCAAAAATCAATGGCACAAATGCGATGTTAAGTTTTTATAATTAGGTCATTTTTTTAAGACTTTTTTCTAATAAAACCGCATGCCTTGGTATATAGGTGTTTTACTAAGAGAACTAGTGCCGTAAGTGAAAAGTAGGTCCTAGTGACACTTATTGTTTATATGCAGATGCTCAATGTCATCGTTCTTTCACTATACATTAGTATTGCATGAGCTGCAAAGAAAATTCTGACTTGAAAAATGATACTTTCATACAGAAAGGTAAAATCAACGTAACTAGAGAGATTATTATATTTCTCCCTAAATTTGTCAATACACTTGGATACTATGGACATTTCGAAATCATCATAATATTATCCTTTTATGTTATGCTTTTAAATGTTTCAAGCTCAATAGTTAATTAATTCTTCACTTTCGGAACGTCAGTAGACAAAAGCATAAGGTGTGAAATTAGAGTTTATTCTCACAATATTCTGATACATTTTCTTACATATAAATGTGAGGGAATAGAGAAGGAGGATACAGAAGCATAATCCACAATTTTAAGTTTGGATTATGTA
>JAECUM010071178.1:0-21638 GCA_016617855.1 Megalonaias nervosa | reverse complement strand
CCCCCCGTCCCCCCCCAAAAAAAAAAAACAAAACGAAAGAGTGGGTAAATGATTTGCCAGATCAGAACGAAAGGAATATTAATACTGATTCTTGTCTCTCAGAGGCAAATGGTTGTCACTTTAACTGAAGATACGGAGGTGTTCTTCTTGTCAGATCGTCAAATGATTCCATTTGAAAATTTAATTTACTGGTAAATAGAAAACGTGGATATTTATTTTCTATAGCTAACCCAGGCACGAACCATCAATAAAGAATGCAACAGAAAAATATTTACAATTCCAGGCTGTTTTCGGACGTAAGCGCTAAAACCTAATCCGTGTTTTATCCCGTAGGTTTTTCCGCTTCTTCTTCGACTTCGTAATTTTTGTAAATGCCTGGTTCATCGGCTTTGACCTCGACGTTGCGGATTGGGTCTTCCTGTCCTTTTTCATGATAGAAATTGTCCTTAAACTGTACACTTTTGGGCCAAAAGAGTTCCTCCGTCGCTTTTGGAACGTGTAAGTATAAGCGTTTTTGGATCTGAAACCTAACGTTGAAGGACAATTAATGTAACATATTTTATATTTGGGTGAAATTTCTGAACACTTTGTATTAATAATGCTCGCTGTGGCAATTTGAATATCTTTCGCCAACTGTAATCGACTCAATTTCAATCATTTGTCTTAAATTGGAAGAAAAGATATATGATAAATTGAAATTTGGTTATTTTCATAACACGAAGAGGTAGAACATGCAACTAAACCTGTAAAGGATATCATTGTAAGCCTATTTATGATATTCAGTATACAAAATTATTAATGCAAGAAGATGCTCGCAAACAAATGTTCCTGTATCATTGCTATGGAAAAAATGAACACGCTGTTTGACTTAGCAAGGATGCAAAATGTTTATAAGGTATGTATAAACGTACCTTATGTCTTTGTGATAATCTTCCACAATCTGTACCACCTCGGCTATATCTGCGAGACAAATGTATTCTTTGAATGCATGTAGGCACAGTACTTTAATGAAAAATCACACTTTTTCTTCGCCGCAAATTTCTTGGCAAAAAAGAAACCACAATCTATTTGGACCACCTCGGCTATTTCTTCGATTGATTTGATCGTAGGACTGACAGAATTTGCGAACGACAAAAATAGATGCATTCGTAACTTCTCAGTCAATCCATGTTTCGTAAATAATCGAGGTGATCCGAATGGCAATTACTGGGATACATCTGAAGTTCAGTGCGTAAGACTGACTCCGAAGTTGCGAATGGATCGTCGACCATTGTTTTTAAAACGCAAAATAAATATTATGTTTAATGGGTTAATACGTTTCAAAGACAAGTATGCCGTTTCGATCATTAAGTGATATCTCGTTCTTGAAGTGCCTTGTCAGCAAGCTGTTATGTTTTTCTAAAGATGAATTTACTACATTTATTGGTATCACGAAGTACCTTGACCTTTTCTGTTCATTTATTATGGTTTTATGGACATGACTAGACTTCCCCCCATGTAAGATTTGCATATTGGTTCGATACAATTATTTCTATTTAACAGGTTTGATTTCCTCGTAATATTCGGGGCTGTTGTGGCGACAGCTGTAGAATCAATGGAAGGGGACAGTCAGTATTGTTTTGTTTAGTTTTTCATTTACCATATCGGCATCATTTAAATTTTAATAATAGATATAAATGAATTCCTGCTACTGAACATATTAAACGAAAGTTTAACCACTTTACAAAACTCTATACTCGCTTACGAGTCAAATCAAACTGCAAATTGCGCGGGCAGATCTGGGGCTGTTCATTTTGTAAAAGGTAATAAGTAGAACAAACAACATTGACCCTAATATGCAGGCGCATTATACTACGGTAGATCAGGGTCTTTGTTGTTTGAAGTTTGACTCGATTTATAAGCAAGTGTATACAGTATATACGCATTATTCTTACTGATGTTACTTCATCTGTTCCTAAGTATGGTATTAAGTCAATATAATATTAAGTCATTACAAGATAAAATATACGAACATCTTAAGGGGTAAGGGTTGTATTCTTACTAATAAATATTACTTTTATATCAATGTCATTTACAGCAAAGTGTTCATGGGAGCTTTTTGAGTTGTGGAGTTTAGCCACATTGTTACGAATCTAGTTCTTAAACAAAGTAACAGAAACAACGTGAAACCAACAATTTATGAAAATCAACAAGTTATTTAATTTTGGTAACCAGCAATTTAAGTAAAATAAAAAAGTTATTTATTTTACTAAGTTACAAATTGTAATCCAGAATGTCTTCAAATGAGTCTTTAATAATCCAATTTAGTAGTGTCTATTAATCCAAGCAGCGAATGAGACCTTTAGTAAATCCAATGAATAATTGAAATAAATAAGTCCTCTCAAACTATACCTGGACGCAACTACAAAACAACTACAAAACTCTGATCGTAGATTCGGAAAATCTTTTATGGAACAGGAATGATTAAACTGATTACCAAGGTTTCTCTCTCTCTCTCTCTCTCTCTCTCTCTCTCTCTCTCTCTCTCTCTCTCTCTCTCTCTCTCTCAGAAACAAAGAAATCTTTTGGAATTCCTAGATGTATGTCATGTCAAATTGGAAAATGCCTTCAAGTTGTTTCTAGAATGTCCTGAACTCAAAAGCTATGTCAAGATCTTATTTTACAACTTTCAAATCATGAACAAAAGTTAGCTACGTAAACATCTTATTTACAAATGAACATAAGCTTAGAATACAATCTACAATCATGGACAAAAGTAAACCGCACAATATAAATATGCATTGCAATAAATAATTATTATGTTTTCTGTTTGAATAACATTCCGTAGTTATTTATTTATTTATTTATTTATTTATTTATTTATTTATTTATTTATTTATAATTAATACCTTATCATTAGAGAAAGACGAGTTGAGCACATTGGACGTCCTTCTTGTACTAAGAGTATTGAGGCTCATCAAAATATTTGGCAGCATTAAGAGGTAACGATTTTGTGTTGATCGTGACAATGGTCATTTTCATTCCTGTTACAAATGATGTATAAAAAGTTGTTTTCTGAAATATATAAACAACATGTTCATTCCTCTTTACTATTGAATAGCAATCAAATGTAATACATTCGTGAGATGAAACGTAGCTTAAGGGGTAAAATATGACTGTATGGTCCTATACTTAAACATTATTACTACTACTACTACTACTATTATTATTATTATTATTATTATTATTATTATTATTATTATTATTATTATTATTATTATCATTATTATTTCATTGATTCATTTATTCTAGCAGTTTCATTCAGTTGACAAATCCTTGACATGGGCACTTTCAGAAATTTTAAAAGCCATGGGTACTGATCAGATAAGAAGCGTTCTTAAATATTTAAGTTTTTTCTATGCGGGCAAAAAATTGGGTAGGAAGCTGAAGTTCGCCATCCTTATCAGTGGACAGATAATTTCAACCTCATTCATGATTTTAGGTCACTCTGAAACATGTCCTAAAATTTACTAATTTTATCAATTGCTCCCTCAGGTTCAAGATTGTCCTGCTGACAATAATGAACATTGGACCTTCTTTACTGACCTATGGAGGAGTCATATTTGTAAGTTGATCCACAAAGAACTTGTCCGTTTGGTATTCCACACAAGCCTTAAGGTGTACGCTAGCATCTAGCTTTCATAGGAAAAACTCTCAACATATGTTCAAAAGGGAAGAAAATTTTCCAAGTACTTCAGATTTAGAAATCACTAATTATATCACATTTTATTGTAGATTTTGCACGTTGCATGAAATTTTTTTGCACGTAAATTAGACCTATCTCAATCTGTTATTTTAATATTTGTAAAATCGTTTTAAAGAGATAACGTGGAGAAACTCAGAATAAACGATATTGTACTTTATCGTAATACAAGACATTGCAAGGTATATTAAAATTTCCTGTGAGAAAGAAATCTACTGCTGTCGTTGTTGTTGCTATTATTGTTATTATTATTACTATCATTATTATTTCCAGGTTCTGTATTACATATATGCAATCATAGGGATGGAAGTCTTCCATGGCTTGATAAACTACTATGGCTATGGTAATGTAAGCAGTTCTGAAATGTTTTGTGGCAACCCAGCGTTGAACGAAAGCGTATTCTACAAGAGTAGCTACTGCAACAACAATTTCAATGACATTTTGAAATCGTTTGTGGTGCTGTTTTCACTCACGGTTGTCAATCAGTGGCAAGATATCCTTTTTATATTAATTTTGTGTACACATGTTTTGTTGCATGACGTTGGAGATACAGTGGATTTCAAATGAGTAACGAGTTAATTTATGAAACGAGTCGAATAATGTCCAGCTCATTAAGGTTCGCAAAAGCTGGACATTATTCAACTCGTTTCATAAATTCAGTATTAGATCGTTACCTATTTGAGATCTGTTTATCACATAGTTTCTTTTAACGCGTATAATTTAAAGAGAAAAAAGAAGAAGGCGGGGTCAGGAAGATTACCACGATCGCTGCCAATCTGTAAAAGAATGATGCGCATGAATTTCATGGGCTTACTTTGATTATTCAGAATCACATAAAGGGATATGTTAACATGTTGTAATATCAAAAGTATTAAACAGCACAAAATATGTAAAGTGTACCGACTATGTCGTAAATAATGTTTCTCAAATTCATTTTCAAATTTTATAGTTGCACGTATTATATGACTTCATGTCGTTCACGTTAACACGTAAACATAATGTAGCGAGCACCCAGTCGGAAAATATAAGTCACACCATGGATCATTTGGTCTTAAAATACGTAGAATTGGCATAATTCGCAAAAGATAAAACTGTATTAAATATATTTCATAGTTTCATAATAAAAACGCTTTTATGCTTTTAAATGGTACACCTGTGTAGTGCAACGAGTAGTCGACTCTGTAACTTACAATTTCCCTTTTCAGTATTCTTTTTACACTGCAGCTATTGTGGCTTAAACTATTTTAATAATCATGTCAGTTGATACATTAATTGGTTTACCAAAAATATTTCGATTTTCCGATGATAAGTTTTGTTTGTTCTTGAAACTATCTATGAAGATTGATTCACATATAAAGAAGAAAAAACAACAAATTAGTACTCTGTACAAGCTAATTTCACCTGTCATACACTTTCTCCAGCTGAAGAACTAATTGAGTTTCAACAATATTTTAATCTCTTTTGGGGTACTAGAAACGGCCTCATGCAAATCCAAAAATTGGTAACAGGTTTTTTAAACTTCATAAAGTTTTATAATCTTGCCACTTTTGAATGCGTTTCCATTTATCTTGGAATATATACCGTGGAAAATTCAAGAAAAATGTGTCTGAAGAGTTGAAAAGTATCATCTGTAGGAAAATATTACATTGCTGTGGCGTCAAAAACAATATACATTTCTGAATTCCCGTCCATTCTACACGTATACTTAGAGTTGTGACCATTCATTGGGAATTCCCGTCCGTTCTACACGTATACATAGAGTTGTGACCATTTATTGGGAATTCCAATCCATTCCAAAGAGCAGAACGGAAAGTTTATTTAGTACATTAGGCCTCCGGCCCATAATATATAATATAATAAACAGAGTATAATACACAGTGCGCCATAACAGTGTTGATATTGATACCTTTTAGCAGCTCATCTCTTGGTTTAAAAGCAAAATACAGAAATTTGGTAACATTTGTAATACGGCTTATTATCTGATGAGTCATTAAATTTATCAGTTTATCTGCTGAAGGGTTGATATAATACATTTCATCGAGATATTTCCGTCTTAAAAGAAGTACATATACAAACAATAAGATACTCATCTTCTACACACTTGATTTTCTTTAAGACATATTTGTAAACTATTTTATATCTTTCAATTTGAGTGTCTTCCTCGTTCAGTCATTAAATCATGTTTAGAACATCGAAAAGATGCAAATGCTTTCTGAAAATGAAAGGTAAATCTGATGTTAAATATATATCCAATAACGACTTGTACTGACTATAATAAACATATTTTGTAGAATCGCCTATTTTACTTGACCAGGGCTGTAAAGAGGAATCTAATAGATGTTGTTGGAACATACTTAGAAAACTGTTTATGTCACCCATTTCTTTCGCCAGCCATGCATAACCAACACCATGAGAGAATAAAACATTTTTAACTTTACTGACCCATGTGCTTTTGTCGGCATCATTCGGTTTATTTTAAACGTAATATAACATTGGAAAGGATATCTGCTTGTCGGCATATGTATAACGTTAGTCCAGTACTTTATACATCTGAACGTAAGTTGTACTCAAAGCGTCCACATTCACCAAGTCTAACATAATTATACACAGTATTTGGTACGCTAAGATATCCTACAGAATCTGCGTTGAATTGCTTATATTTCTGGTGAATATTCATACCCCATAATTCTGAGCCTTAATATAACATTCGTTTTACCATAGCATCAGATATTTTAAATATATCCTGTACATGTAAGTTTCCAAATGTTGTTGATAGCTAAAACTTCTAGATACTGCTTTCATCCCTTGTGATGCCAAAATGTTTTCTTTTGTTTTGCTTTAGTTGAGCTCAACCTCGATGTGAAAAGCAAACCCATACGCTTATAAAATGACAGTTTCAATAGGGTTGCTCCTGTAACACCAACGTTCATAATTTCTCAGAAAGTCACCATTTTGAAAGACAATTATTTTGTTTTTGCTAGATTTATTTCCATTCCTGTTTCAACACAATTTTCATATGTGGCACTAATTTGTTGGAATAACCGTACATTTTCAGCACAATTAGTCACATCATCTGCATACAATATGACAAGGATTTCCGGTATATCCTCCGTGATGAAAGTACCTCTTTTACGCTAAGTTCGTAACTTTTGAACTAAGTAATCAATAGCATATCATTGTCACGTTCCCACATTGCAACTGAAATATCTGGTTAGTCCACTTAGTGTTGGTACACAAGTTTTCAAACAAGAATACATATTTTTAAAACTTGTAAAATATTTTCACGAATCCTTTTTTGTACAAGAGTAAACTATAGATTAATGTTGTACACGACCGAAAGCCCTTAAAAAATCAATAAATAAACAGTAAAACCAACACAAGATTTAGATATATGCTGCTGAAAAATTGCATGCGAACAGAATATATTATCACAAGTACTTTAGTGTCTTCTAAAGATTATTATTTTCTGCCCATCTGTTCAAAACAAATGTGAATGTTTTGCAGAGTGCATTTATTAGAGTAATTCCACTGTAATTGCTCCGGTCATTCATACTCCCATTCTTAAATATCGGGGATATTATACTTTTCGACCACTCCTTTGGAAATTCTCCGGTTTCAAAGCAGATATTAAAGAGCACAGTAACAAATAAAACAATGCATGGTAAGGTCAACTGGTAACAAATCTTGACGGGACTTGGAGTTATATTTTTCAAAGAGCAAACGCTGTCAATTATCTGTTGATTTGTAATTGGTTTAATCAATTCTAAATTGTCGTTCTCATTTCTTGCAGCCACCTCCTCATCCTTAATATTTTCATCTCCATTCTACAGGTATACATAGAGTTGTGACCAATTATCTCGGAGGCATAGTTAAAAGAGTCAGGATAAGCATTTACATGTATACTTTGACAACACGAATGCATCATTCAGAACCGAATAAATCAGATCATTACATTTATTTTCCACCATTTCCATCATATGACTATTATGATGGACTCATGTTTGACCTTGGAGTGGTGACACAAAAGAATTTAAAGTTTGCTCGGCTAAATGGTCAATAAATCAAGTAAATCAATCGAACTCTATGAAATATCACATCGACTTACCATTTTAAAGGCTTGTAATTTTCTTAACATTTTTACTCACATCTTCTGGATTTGAAATTGTTACCAGCAAAGCGGCGCGACTGTATTTTTTCTTCTTCCATGTGACCTGTGTAGTAATCGTAATGAAGTAAGTATGCCTTTACATTTTGTAAAACTTTAATTTGATGGCTGATGTAGAAGCATTAAACGTTTTTCAGGAAGCTGTTATTTGTATGACAGTTTTCATGGAAGTTTATGTTGATACTTTTATCCAGGGATGAGATATTCGTTTTATTTTTTACTGTGATAAACTTTTAAACCCCGTTTTACTTTGGAAATACAGGCATTGTATGGAACTTGTTTATCATTCATAAACTGCTTGTCATAGGTGTTATTCGGATAGATTGTGTACTGTCACATATCAAACAAAGTGTCACGCGTGATTTAGTAAAAACTATAATTTTTAAAAACATTTAATGAAGGACATTATATATAATATTGATAATTTTGTTTTAGATTTTTCCAAAGACAATACCAAAAACTGTTGTTACTTTAAATTTCAGTATTTTCGTGGCATTTATTTTGGAGGCCTTTATCCTTGAGTATTCTTTACGAAAGACCGGTAAGCTGGAATCTGCGGTGGAAGCAAAGATCAAAGAACTTGGACTTGGCATTGGGCAGTAAGTACATAGCCTCGTGAGTAGTTTGGCTGCAATCATTTGAAAACCATCCATGGTTCGTTTTTATGGAGTTTAACGCCATTTTTTTCAGCACATATAAATGGTGGAAAATCATCCATGATTGAGATTTAGTTTGTATACTAATAATATACATGAGAAGATTTTTAGACTGTACCGCCCAATCTTGTCAGTTCTGTCCTTTATCATAACCACCAAAGATACAGGACGAGTAGTTACAAGATCGTTATTTCTACTTTCCTTCTCTCTATGCTTATGTACAGAAGTCTGTTTGCAAGGAAGAATGTTTTGGTCATCAATTCTCTTAACATTTCTTTTACACGATAATTATTTTTGAAGTAAAATCCCAATAGAATTTTTTTTTTGGTTCGTGATTTTAAGGAAATTCAAGAGACTGATGTTTCCTTGCAGGATATCGAGGAGTCTTGAAAGCAAACCACCAGAAGTAGATCGGATTGAGCTAGTCGAAAATGACGAACTTTCGGAACGTTCTGCGCCATCTGGTGGTGCAGTCGTTACGGAAGAAAGCGGAGAGCTGGATTCTGATACCGACAGTATTCCAGATTTATCCGCAGAAAAAGGAACCCGGTTTCACTTAAAGAAGAAGAGTATGTGACATATATAATATTCTCTCTCTCTCTCTCTCTCTCTCTCTCTCTCTCTCTCTCTCTCTCTCACACACACACACACACACACACACCATAATATGTACTTGCCAGCGTCGTATGTTTGACCTTATTATCATGTACTAATGAAGAGAACTAAATTTATTATTTCGTACAATTATTTGTCATATGAGAAAACACTAAGTATTCTCTTAACGCTTAATAGTTTCTAACCTGATTGTCGCCAGATGTCCTAATACTGTCGTCTTGTTCGCGTTTCAAACCGAACAGAAGTTTTTAGTGTAAACAACCAGCTCACTGTCCTTTTCCGCTTCCTCGAAAAGAAAAAGCAATTTTCGGTGAAGGTGCGAAGATCTATGCACTGCACATAAACAGAAGATAAAAACTGTGTCATCTGCATCTAATATTTGCAAATATTTAGTTTTAATGTTTCTGAAGGGTTTAACAGAATAACAAGAGAAAGCAGTGTAACTTTTATGCACATTGGTTCAAAGTTATGTAACTTCCAACGTTCCGTAAATGTACGGAATAATTTGGAGCTTGTCGAAGATTACATCACTCCTGTTGTCTAAAAAGTGGACTCGAAGTGATAAAATTTCGTACATTTTTAATATCCTTGATGATTTTTGTTTTAAAATCGGTAGGGGACTACAAACTGCTGAAGAGGTAGGCGAACCTATAGCTATAAGGAATTTCCAACGTTAATGGTATGCACTGGAACTTGACGACGGTGAATAGGTTGCATCCACTTTTCTCCAAACAAGATATTTTTTTTGGTATCATTTCGACAGAACCCCTCTAAAATGTTTGATATTTGTAAAACTATTCTATTGCGCCATTAGCAAGCATACTTAACATTAACAACAGTAACGATAAATATAGCCTAAACCATTGAGTTGCTGAGAATATACCCACGTAGTGTAACTAGAGAAGTGGCAAGAACGGTGGCAGGTTTGCGGGCTTATTTCTAAATATGCGAAAAAGTACATATCCTTGCATATTATGGTACATTCCCAATGACAACAATGCATTATGGGAAAACTTCTCTACCTTAGGTCGGAAAAAAGTTGAGGTCTTGCTGCAACAAATGTTTGAAGGAGAGATTAATCCAGATGACGACAAGGAAGAAGAAAAAGAACTACAACCACGACGGAAGTTAATATTGGAGTCTGTCTGATACTGTTTTTACATAAGAGCACTTATTTCACCTATTAGATAAGTCCAAACAATTCTGCAAGATTAGATGATGTCGGAAATAGTCAGATATTTTGTTTGTGCGTGTTATTTTGTAGTTTACTCATATATACAACTTTTAACAGATAATATGCAACAATTACCTGCTGTTTGGGTGTACAACAAAATTCGTTGTTTTGACAACTTTTCAAGATTCAGCTCTCTCTCTGTCTCCTTTATCCACATGAATGTGATCTTTGTTACTTGGAACATATTTTGAATTTATGAATACGGGATTGCAACTTATGCACAGATTTACTTAATAATCACTAGTTTTTCATGTAATTTTAATTTCCGTGCACATGGACACCATAAAAAAACTTTTCCGATATAGATATTTTTCATGTTTGTTTTTATTATATATATATATATATATATATATATATATATATATATATATATATATATATTGATAAAGATAAGACCTTTATATATAATGATAGAGAAAAGAAGGTATTGTCACGATCCACACTGGCAATTTATTTTCAGTCAGCGTTCAAAATTTGCGGATTATTTTCCCAGCAGTATGGCAGTTCTGTCAAAGCATTGTATTGATTGTTTGTTCGATTATCTGAAAACTGCGATGCATGTTACATAAGGTATATTCATCTTTAGTGAAAAAATAACAATTGTGTTTTTGCTGGTAGAATTTAGTAACATGACATCGCAGACAGCAATCAAACAAATGCAAGAAAAAGAAATAACAAGGCAAATATACCAGGTATATCACTGATCTGTTGTTTCTCATAACGAATATCAATTACTATATTTTTCCGTTCTATATTTATGCAAGCATGAATGTAAAATAAATGCAGAGTACAATGATAAAACATCAAAACGAATTAAAGATGTGACAAAATCATGATGAAGTATGCAAACTATTGTCATTATGAAAAATATTCAGGATGACTTTTTGTCGGCAAAACTTATATATATGGTCAAAATGCACGCACCATCTTTACTTGCTTACAATTCGAATATAACTGCAAACAATATGATATGCCGTTGCTTCATGCGCAGGCAGATCAGGGTCTGTGCTGTTTGTTTTGTTGATTAGTCTTAACAAACTGCATAGACCCAGGTCTGCTGGTGCATTATTCAATGGCAGATCTGGGTCTGTGCAGTTTGCAGTTGAACAGGTCCTATAAGCGAGTACATACGGTAACTTTGACATATACCACAAATTCGAAGTACACAAAGACTCGCAAAACAGCAATTACGTCTGTGTTATTTCTTTTTCGTGTTAAACTAAAGCGCAACTGTCCATGACATCAAAATTTATTTTTAAGTAATTGGGGGAAGATGTATTGAGTCGGAAGAAGTAATAAAATATACTTATTATACATTTAGGAATGAAATTTACGATCTTGCTACTTACAGTTTGATGCCAAATATTTCATGTTCAGTAGTTTATATCATGCTATTTTATCATATATTTTTGACACAAATACTCTCAGTAATTTATAGTATTGTTTGCTAATAAACTCGAAAAAAATAAAAGTCATCTAATGTTTTTTTTTTTGAACTGGTATCCTACTAGTTCTCGCCAGCAACCAGTTCTCTTCATGGTTCTAAAAAGGCACTGATATTTTAAATTTAAATTACCTATGGGTTTTCTTAGCATCTAATGCATTTAAGTTTTGAAAGCAAAAGTTAAGAACAATTTGCAAACTATATATAAACATGTTTAACTAATGAAAATATTCTGAAATCTGATTTAAAAAGCTAATTCCTGTTAATATCATCGACGAGAACTGGTAGGAGGCGAGAACTTGAAGGGCACAAGTACATGTAAAATAAGCATATTTTTTGTTTTGTTTGCCAACTTAATTATCTTGATGCTTGTGTCAGGACCGGCTTTAGGGCAAGACGAGCAAGGCGGTTGCCTTGGGCCCTCGCGCTCAGGGCTCCAGCTCCAATTGACCACAAAATTAGGCATACTAAATTACTCATCCAGTCAGGCCCCACTTCCAGCGTTTCGAATTGGGCCTCGCAAACTATAAGGCTAGGCCTGAATCACGCCAAAATGCACCATTAATTATCTTATTAGTAATAATCGTGTCATGATGCACCATTAATTATCTTATTAGTGATAATCGTGTCATGATGCACCATTAATTATCTTATTAGTGATAATCGTGTCTTGATGCACCATTAATGATCTTATTAGTGATAATCGTGTCTTGATGCACCTTTAATGATCTTATTAGTGATAATCGTGTCATGTTGATCATTAATGATCTTATTAGTGATAATTGTGTCATGATGACCATTAATTATCTTATTAGTGATAATCGTTTCATGATGCACCATTAATTATCTTATTAGTAATAATCGTGTCATGATGCACAGTTAATTCTCTTATTTGTGATAATTATGTCATGCTGCACCATTAATTATCTTGCTAGTGATAAAGGTGGAATTCATAGAAGTTTTTTTGTGGTAAAATTGTTTTTAATTAGAAAGTAACAGTTAAAAAGTAACAATTTTGAAGTTTATTTTGAAATATATAATATAACTGAAGTAACCAAAGATAAAATTTCATGCTGTTTTCATGAAGATTTTGGGAAATATTTTATTCCAAAGTTCTAAGTAAAATTCATGTTTTAGTCTTAAAAGTTGTATTAATTCAACTTGATGAGAAAAATAAATTTAAAGTCTAATAGGGGCGTACATTTATCATGCAGATAGAAGCGGAAATAATAATCATTATTACTATACTACAGACCTAATTACTTATCAAATAAAATCAGTATATTATCGTTGCTCTCGTATGTATGTATGTATGTATGTATGTATGTATGTATGTATGTTTAACGGCACTGTAGCACTACCACTGCTTTATGTTGCTGGTTAAAGGTGAAAATATACAGAAGTACATACACATACACACAAGATTTTGAATAAACGTAAACATGACATAATGCACAATGAGTAAAGATTCTAAAATTCCGTAAAATGCATATAAAGTGAAAGATAAAAGTAAAATATATAAAATCCTTACAAAATAAGGTTAACATTTCTAGCCTGCTTTCCCTCGAAAAGTTCAACATTTTCCCTAGTGGTTTGGTACATCATCATAAAGTTCTTTAAATGAATTCACAAAATAATTTGTCTCACAGGTTGAAAGCCGAATAATTCGACAAGAATATATTCTTCTGGCAGGGTATACAATCTGGTTGAAGTTCAACATTTATGCGGTATGAATGGGTCAAGTATGTGTGTCCTATGTGCTAACTACACAATGATATGGGGGTAACTGCCTTATTTCTAAGAATGTATTTTCTATTAGTATATGCTGTATATTTCTTTTCTGCATTATTCTGTTACTTCCCCACCCCCCATTTCCAATATGGTTGAAGATTGCATCTTTACATCTGCCAACACTGTAGTTCTTTCTAAATTTTATAATCGTGATATTGGAATACCTCTATTTCATATCCTCAAATTTCATTGCATATTTTCAATATCACATACGTCAACATTCTATATTGCATTATTCTATTTCTAAGTCCACTCACTGCATTCCGACAGTTTATTTAATTACATATCAATATTCATAACGGTAAAAATACATAACATTGTAGAAATGACAATGTAGCACTAAGATGGTTGCAACTAAGATGTTAGCATAATACAATACAGCACCAGGAGAGTTACAACTAAGATGTTAGCATAATGCTAGTTTCAATTTTGTAATCAACGCCATGTGTTGCCATAATGGGACATTACTGCAGTGACTAATTATGACAACAGATGGAGCTGTTAAATCACTCACTGAAGAGGCAGAACAGTCCTAGGACCAGTACATGGCAGATTCTAAGCGTAGAAGACAGTCCTGGGACCAGTACATTGCAGATTCTAAGCGTAGAAGACAGTCCTGGGACCAGTACATTGCAGATTCTAAGCGTAGAAGACAGAGCCATAGAGACCCTATTCCACGAACAAACATTGGTTAATGTGCCATATCGAGATCGATCGATAGATCGATAGAGCATTGTTATTTGTTATTAATCGTTCTAGCAACTTCAGTCCAACTATATTGGCCAAATGGCATGGCATACACTTTCTTTAAAACTTGTTTGTTAACTTTATTTATTTATTTCTCTTAGTAGGCTGGTCGGGAATCAGGGATTGTTCATTGTGCATTGCAATCTCACCTAAATCGGACAATCATCATTCAGCATCAGGAGACTTAATGATTGCCCCCCCCCCCATTTAATCCATACGTTGTGTTTGTAAATTCTAAATTACTGCTGGAAATTCACCAAACTTATTTCATACGATCCTGGCATTAAAAATACATCTAAAAGGGGTAACCCTACAGGAAATTTGATTTTTTTTTTTTTATTTTTTTTATAGCCAGCCGATTTCGTACCTTTCGGTTTCAAACAAGGAACTACTTAATAAACGCGAAGGATTTGCGATACTGAATGAAGTTGAACAGATAGACTAGGCCGACACCAAGACCCCTTCGAACTAATGTTATATTTTAATTTATTAAATTTTCTTTTTTCTTTTTTTTTTTGGTGCATTTTATGTATACTGCAATCATATCACCGAAATTAATTTGGTTAGCTGCTGCTTTGTGACAAGTAGTTATACCTATCTACAACATCGCAAATGCTTTGTTTCACTTCCCCATCCCAACCGTTTTCTTCAAGCACTTAGTTACAAGTATTGTTTGTTTGGTTGATTTTTGTTGACTTGTTTTGGTTTATGGAGCACACTGGTGTTGTTAAATAATTAGGACCAAAACATTAATCGTTTAAACAGTGTTTTCTTCATGTAAACTGTTTCATGAAGTGCTGAATTTACCACACGAAACTCCGTTAACAAATCAATGATGAGTCTAGAAGTTCGTGTTTAAGATAAACGTTTTGCTAAATATAAAACATGGATGGTTGTCATATTACTGAGAAAGAAGTAAGATTATTTTTCTTCAAATATTTATAGCCGTGAACACATAATGAAAACTCGATGGATATTTCTATGTGTTCTATTTGTTTCATAAACCGATTTGACATATTTTTTCATAAATGTTTTCAAAAAGCTCTTTTTTTAATGAAAACTAAAACAAAATCCTATCACATGATGCTGTTTTGTGAAGTTATTCATGTAATAAATCCCACATGAATTCGACGAATTGTTTGGTTTTAAGTGGTTGATTTTGAGTATGATGGGTACATCAAATTAAATGATTCTTATGCAAGGAAAGCACAAGCTTATAGAAATAAAATTGTACATTCCTGACCAAATAATGCATCAAATGCATTTTATCAGTACTGTTAGCAAGCTCTCTCACATTCCCACGTTGACAGAGCTCAAGACTCGAACCCACAGAGAGAGAGAGAGAGAGAGAGAGAGAGAGAGAGAGAGAGAGAGAGAGAGAGAGAGAGAGAGAGAGAGAGATGTAAATGATCGATAGAGGACACACTGGAGGTAAGACCTGTAGTTTAGTCATCCATGATTAGAATATGTGTTATACCTGATCCGTGTCACTATTTTCGTTCAATTTTCACGCCATCTGTTGTCATAATGGGACATATATCTATTCTGAATATCGTGTCTTGTTAACAGCCAACTTGTAACTTTCATTGCACTGGATTGTAATGTTCAGTATGTGAAAGTTTTACCTGAGTAATACTTAACAGTGTGTTATAAAATAACATGTGTCAATTACAAAGATACCTTTTAGAGCTGCAAAGACACAGTTTAAGGCTGTTAAAATGCATGATATTAAAAATACACACAGAATCACTCAGATGGAATCTGAAGACACGAAATTGCATTATTGTAATATCATATCAAACAAACTCAGTAATAAATATTGGCAAATGCAGAGATGACATCAAGAGTGTGCATCCTACACACGTAGAAAGTGCAAAACAAAATATTGCACATTATAATATTCAGCATATTATTAACAGAAAATAAAAATAGCAAAATGCTAATGGTGACACATAGCAAATAACATTTAAATTACAAGTCAAACGTTTTAACTGTACCTACCAAAACTTGATAATTAGCAACTTTGTGATGAGTACAACCTTGCTTACTCAGCAACTAACTTAAATCTGTCATCAAACAATATCAAGTCTTCCGAATTCACATTATTCACTTTTAAAACTGTCATTAAACAATATCAGATCTTCAGAATTCATGTTATTCATATGTAAAACTAAGTCAAAATCCAAACAAAGTTACATAATACATTTTCAGTATTATTTACCTAAGATATATTTTCAGGCATGTGAAAAGTGGAACTTCAAATCATTTTATTTTCGAAGCAAAATATAACCTGAAATAAGAATACACCACCAATTACATAAATATTCTTGTTATTGCAATACAGTGATTCAGATAACATTCCCCTCTAAAATACTTGACGTTGTCTTTATACTTTCAAGGTCAGTTATAATAATATATTTCATACTAGAAAATAAGGGTGGTGAACTATTTTTGAATTGCCATAATTGTTTTCTTTTCATCTTTCATTCTTTAACAAATGATGAATTAAAATGATATCAATTGTGATACAACATCCTTAAATAAAAGCTAATGATAAACATTAAATTCAGTGAATTATACTTCTTAATTAAGTCACGTTGGTGATAGACACCATATCATAAAAGTACAGAATGTAAACATTTCGTGCTAAAGCTTAAGAATATGTCATAGCAATCTATTGACACCCACAATATTTCCCACCCATAACCACAGTTATAAAACAGTAGGTCTAAGTGGTCCTGATATCATTCATCTGACTTGGATAACTAAACACTTGACCATTTCTCTAAGTAGGTTTTTGTAGTTTATCACTTACTCATAAAAAAATATCATTCAAGTTGTAGTGGATGTAATTTCATGTACCAAAGGTTAGAGAAATTGCATAAGAAAAATAGTATTTAAATCTAGACAAGTAACACGCTCAGCCAATCAAATGTACGGTATTTCATACATCGACAGTAACCTTGTTGTTTGAACTTTGACCCCAACTAAAGTTATGCAAACATCAGTTTCTTCTTTCATTCTCGTGACTTTTTTTGACTCCAAAATCAAGAAGATTATTTTTACCCATTGTGCAGGCCATGCATAAACTATGCTGAAGGTAAATTACTGAGGACTGAAAATTTTGTACAGAAATCTTTGCTTTCAGTTAGAGTAATTTTCCCTTCTAACCTCGAAATTGATTGTCTTTTCTTTACTCCATTGAAAGTTATCAACAAAATCTGGTCTGTGATGTAGAACTAACATCATTGTGCAGAAACCATTTGTATTTTTCATTTACAATGAGCCTGACTTTTGAACCCAAAGTCAATTTCTTACTATGACAAAAAGCTATCACAGACTGCTCTAGGTACATGATGCAGAACTACTTTATTGTTCATACACTATTTTTAGTCTTTCTGTCACAGTAACCTTGACATTGGATTACTGAACCCAAAATAGACAGACATCTTCCTTCCCCAAACTTTGTTTCAGGTATGTTAAGTAGAACTAATGTTATTTTGCAGAAACTATTGTTTGTCGCAGTTAGAGTCACCTTGACCTTTGACCCTGAAATAGACAGCCTCCATCCTTATGCCAGGTGCAAGCTATCAACAATATTTGATGAATGTATGTGATGTAGAACTTAAGTTACTGTGCAGAGAATGGTCATAGCATAATTTGATCCACCAAAAAGTGGTATCATTAAAACTGCAGGAGTAGTTGCATTCATAACGTTTTGTCATATACTGCATCCAGCTGTGATTAAAAAATGGCAATGACTCTTGCAGAAATTGAGAAGTACCAATATTTGTAAATATGTGCATCTTTAGTTGATGACCTTAACATTTACCAAGTTACACAATGAGCCAGAAAAAAGCAAGTTGTTTACAAGAATCTATTTCTCACAACAATCAATTTGTGGACAAATTGGGTAAGAACCGTAGGAAAAAATGCAAGAGCAGAGTGATCTGATAAAATGCGCATCGTCATATGATGGTCATAACAAATACAAGATTTTTGTTGACCCGCTGAAAATTGTGAGATAAGTTGCATTTACAGATTGTGGCATCTAACTCCAAGCTAAAATGAGCGATAGCTCAACAAAAAATGATAGGAGCACTGATTTGTCAGTATGTGCACCTTCAGATGATGACCATAATATGCTGGAATATTCAAAGCAATCCATCAAAATCTGCATGATAAGTTATGTCCACAAGACTCATTATAAGCTTCTTTCATCTATAAAAATGGCAAAACTCTGAACAAATTGTGGAA
Source organism: Megalonaias nervosa (assembly GCA_016617855.1). Classification (NCBI taxonomy): domain Eukaryota; kingdom Metazoa; phylum Mollusca; class Bivalvia; order Unionida; family Unionidae; genus Megalonaias; species Megalonaias nervosa. The sequence goes on along the minus strand of JAECUM010071178.1, from coordinate 2,987 downwards.
GGACAGTAATTTGTTACTGGAATATTTGAATTTATGATGATAACATGTACAAGTTTCATGGCAATCGAGTGAAAACAGTGAGACCAGTTATGTACACAAGATTCTGCCGTACATTACTTCAGGCTCCAGGAAAAATGGGCAATAACTCTAACAATAACAAAATGCAAGAACACAGTGATTTGATGATAAGCACATCTTCAGATGATAATCATAACATTTCCAAAACATACAGTGAATCAACAGATGGACAACAACTATTGTAAAAGTGGGCAATAACTCTTGTAATGAAGTGATCTGTCTATATTCACATCTTCAGGTGAAGACCATTTTATCTGCTGTATTTTATGGCAATCCATCAGAAACTGTGGGACTAGTTGTGCTAATGATATTGTTTTCCAGACAGAAGGAAGGATAACATGAAGATTCCTATTTACCCCATCTTCTACAGAAGTATAAAAATGTTACAGTGTTCTAAATATAGTCAGCTATGAAATGAGATTTTGTTCATGACATCGGTGAAAAATAAAATTATCCACATGAGCAAGAACCTATATCTTAACTTCATATTCCCATCATTATAATTATAATGATTTATCCTGAGTTTAATTTATTACCCCATTTTGTCTTGCAGCAATATGAACTCAAACATCCGTGTGGTATAATAGTTTTGAACGATAAACATGAAAACTTGCAAAACGGTATCAAACCAGTCATAATTATACAACAAACTCACAGATTAAAAAAAACTTGCAAGAATTTGTCTTCAAAGATATTGCTGAGCACATAATACATAAAAGCACTATAACGAACATCGTAAATTAGCGTAAGGACAAATGTGAAACTGTAGGCTTGTCATTTTTTTTGCAAGGCAAATGTTTACAAACTTGTCAAAATCTATATACATTACTTTTCATTAATTGGATTTCTGAAAGGATTTGTCAATATAAATTGATGTACATATATTTGTGATGCAATTAAATCAATATTGCCACGAATGCTTGAGCTTTTAGTGAGCTTTTAGTGACAATAAAATTAACATAATTTAGAAGATGGACTCAAAGTTTACAGTGGTAATACCAAGTTTCAGAGTTATAATGAATGTAAATATATAGTGTATCATAGGTTGGTATAATGAATGTAAATATATAGTGTATCATAGGTTGAGAACCGCTCCGTTGGCCCAGTGGTTAGAGCGTCAGCCTCGTTGGAGGGAGGTCGTGGGTTCGAACCCCGGCTTAGTCATACCAAAGACTTACAAAAATGGTACTAACAGCTGCCTCACTGGGAGCTCAGCATTAAGAGGTTAGTGTTAGGACTGGTAGGCCTGGTGTCAGGATAATGTGACTGGGTGGGACATCATGCTACATGTCTGTGGCATGATGCCCCAGTGCTAGATATCACTATAAACTGCCACACTGCGGACATCGTAGCGATATGACTGAAAAATTGTTAAAGCTACGTTAAAAATCCAAATCACACAAACTCACACTCATAGGTTGGGAATCATTCTAAGTACTGATTTACATTAAAGATGTATCATGGATTGTGAACCATTCTAAATACTGATTCACATTAAATGTGTATCATTTCAGCCTAACATCTTAAAATAAAATGTTATCTTAAGTGCTGTCATTCTCCCTTGGTTATTGCAATAAAAAACAATTCATCTTTGTGCAAATAATGTAATAGGAAATGTAAAGCATTAGTTTTATATTAACGACACCTTATGAAAGAAGGAAGTTTAAAGAAACTCATAAAATGTCCAAAATTCTGAAGTCAGTTATGATTATCATTATGTGGATTCTTAGAATCATTTTTTATAACCACAACACCTTTTTCATTGATGTGATCACTTTTTGTCCTGAAAAGTATCCCAAATGCAATGAAGTTTTTCCTAATATAAAAAGTAAGAACTAGTTTCCAATAATCATTTTCTCTGGACAATTGAGATTCAAAGTTGCTGATGAAGAAACATTTTTTTAATAGCAACAACAATTAGCTAGCATATTGTTTCAAAACATTGAAATCATTACATCAGTCATTGCAGTTCAGTCTAGAATTATCCTGACAAGAAGAAACAATGTTTGGATGAATTGTTTTTGAACATGTACTATGTTAGAATAATGAAGGTCATTAAAGATTCTACAAAGTTTTCAGCTGGTTGACTTCTAGTTCATGGTTTAAATTCCTGTAATGAGTGCATGAATATAATGAGATGACAGTATTAAAGATAAAACTGTCATACAGAGGTAAAAATTGTCAACCTAAACACATTTATAACATTGTGCAATATTATATACATTGTTAAATATCCACTTTAAAAACAAACTTGCATTTTAATTTTAAAAACTGAAATGTGTAAGCAATACAGCCTTTATATGTTTATTACAAAAGTGAGATACGAAGTATTAAATATTGTAATTTTAAAAGAAAATTTTTACTGAACATTACTAAAAAGAATATCTGCATTGTGATATATATGAAGGGTGAATCCCGAAATGGAAACAATGACACCATAATCAGCATGTCTTATGTAATAGGTCAGAAATCATTGTGGAAAACAATACATTACTCTCAAAAGGGGTGTTGATTCAAAAGCATGAAATAAATTAGAAATACACAAAACATCCAAGAATTTTGGTGACAGCCTATAGCAAATTGATACTTTTACAAAATATAGACATCTGCGTAAAGTGATTCATCTTTCTCGGCGTTTGTCCTTGCAATGAAGTGTCGTTCTTGGTAGTCGTCCCTTGTTATACTGGGTGATATCAGCGTGTCCATATGGTCAAGTCTTGTAGTCTGGAAATCGTACTGGTTGTGCATAGTTTTCCATGGCGTTAGTAAATAAACAAGTAAGATATGGTACTGCATTGGTGATGTGGTCGTGAGGCATAGCATCGCACCTGAGTTTCTCTATTTGTAGGGAAAATGAAACATCGGTCTTGGAAGTATTCCCCTTTATATATATATATATATATATATAT
>JAECUM010071169.1:0-13594 GCA_016617855.1 Megalonaias nervosa | reverse complement strand
GAGTCGTTTGTTTAGAGTTCCCTGTCCGGAATATGCAGGACATTTCTGAAAATGGACATCGTGAAGGACCAGCTAGTATATACTTTGGTACAACTCTGGTTCCTAAGTTTATATAACTCTATAGGATATTTATTGTATCTGATCTACATAAAGGAAAGCGGAAGAAAGTCTGCTGACTGATTTTCTTTATGCTAACACATGTTATTTGTCCGTAACTGATAACACGAGAGAGAGAGAGAGAGAGAGAGAGAGAGAGAGAGAGAGAGAGAGAGAGAGAGAGAGAGAGAGAGAGAGAGTTTCCTAACTTATTTTTAATGCTGCAGTTTTTATAGGTCTCTAGTTGACAGAGAAATGGTAAAGTCGGCTCAGTATCCAATACCTTTGTACACTTAAAGCAACGATATTTTCGGTCAGTATGTAAATTCTACGTCAACTAAAATCTGTTGCAAATTCACTAGTAGCACATGATCAATTTTAATAATCACAACAAAAGTCATATGAAAATGTTACAAAATCAACGAAAATTGTGTATCATTAACTAACTACGACCTGTTGTAAATAATCCACTCGGGTCTTCCGTTGCGGACAAACGCTCTTATCTCGATAACGTTTTCACGGAAAGACACAAATAACTGGCCAATATACAGTTTTCTTGGTATATTTGATACAAAGAATCTATGATCTTCAGCGTTTGCAAAATTTCATCAATTTCTTTTAGCTATTTTTATTGGCAATTAGTGTCGGGACACACACTCACACACACACACTCTCTCTCTCACACACACAAACACATACTTTATTGTATAATAACATCTTGCTGGAGGAAAATATATTCAACTAATGGTAAGGCAATAAAATACACACGAATCCATTATATTAAAATGATTTTGGATTGCTTGAAGCTTTAGATTTATGAAAATCTTTAAGACTCGAACTTTTCACAACCTATCCTAAAAGGGTCCAATAAATACACTTCAAATCATAGGTAGGCCTTAACGATCCTATAAGTAGACTTGAAACCAAGGGTAGACCTTAAGGATCCAATGAGTACACTTTAAATCATAGATAGGCATTAGTGATCCAATAAGTACACTTGAAATTATAAGTCGGCATTAACGGTCCAATAAGTACATTTGGAATCATAGGTAGGCCTTAAGAATCCAATAAGTACACTTAAAATCCTAGGTAGGCCTTAGGGATCCAATAAGCACTTAAAATCATAGGAAGGCCTTAACGATCCAGTAAGTATACTTGAAAACATACGTAGGCCTTAACGAACCTACAAGTACACTTGAAAACATAGGTAGGCCTTAAGAATCCGTCATGGGAAAGCTTTCATCTGGTACAACATCAAGCTATGTGACTGAGCGATGTCCATGGAGGCTATAATTTCCGTATATATTTTTTATGTAGCACATTTGAATGAAACCCGCTGCATTGTTATAGGTTACACACATCAAGACTATTTCAGTTACGTTAAGCATTAACTTAGATATTTGAAAAATATCATCATATTGGATTTTCTAAGATTAGTTGTATTTGAATAAAATGACTTGAATTTGGATCCAAGAATCCGTTCTAGAAACGACAGAAACACACATGTTCACCTGCCACCCTACTCGAAAGCCAAGAGGTTGACGTCAAGAGATGTTTTCTGTTCAGGTTTCATGCTGCCATCTACTGAAAACATGTAATTTTCTTAACTGTAGGAAACAGGCTTAGCCAATGTATGTGAGAAGAGCATAGAAGTAGTTTCGCGTGTGCTAATGATACCTCCGGGGGTTTTCTTGGTTCTTCTTTAACCAGTTATACTGACCGCCATGAATAGCATATCATGTGCTAAAAAATGACCTTAATCCCTCAGCAAAAACAACATCTCTCAAGGAAAAATCAGAGAAAATATATTAAGGATTTTCTTTTGGACTATTATAGGGTGCAGCTTGAGCTGATTGGCTCTAATAGTGTGGTAATAAATATACTAGATGAAGGATCGATTTAAAACAGAGATATGTCTGCTTAATGTAGTTTCTCTTAACTGGAAGAAGAAAATCTATGTGATTTTCTGGCATTTAATTAAGCGCATTATTTACATGCAAAAAAATGCTAGTTCATTATTGTGGTAGATATTTTGAAGTTAAGTTTTTATTTTAAACATCCTTACGTGTAGGGCTGTGTTAAAGTTTAAACCATTTTGACACAGATAAGGCTGGTGTTCAAGTTTAAGCCATTTTGACACAGGTAAGGCTGGTGTTCAAGTTTAAGACATTTTGACACATGTAAGGCTGGTGTTCAAGTTTAAGACATTTTTAGACATGTAAGGCTGGTGTTTAAGCCATTTTGACACATGTAAGGCTGGTGTTCAAGTTTAAGACATTTTGACACACGTAAAGGCTGGTGTTCAAGTTTAAGCCATTTTGACACATGTAAGGCTGTTGTTTAAGCCATTTTGACACAGATAAGGCTAGTGCTCAAACCGCTTTGACACAAAATCTTATCGTCGTCCATTCTTGTTATGAGAAGAATATCTGCTCCACGAATGTGAGTTTTAAAATGTTGAAATAATGTTTATGGCATGATGACCCGTCAGTTTTAAGAGTAAATTTTACATTTTAATGGTGTCGCTGCTTCACAATAGAATCTGCTGATGTTAGTTACATGACGTCTCAGAGACCAGACTGAGACGGACTCTATATACTTAAATTTGTAACATATGGTTCGTTATTTTTAAGACAGATGGTCATATTTTAGTATTCAACAACTGAGAAATTTATGGGGGCTGGTGATTGAAGAGGTAGTATTATCAATACCTGCAATAGCAATCGTAATCTAACTTGTTTAACAACTGATTCTGACGCCGTTTTAGGGGATGACGTACATTCATTCGTCCAAGCTAGTGTCCCACGGGAGATTGAAGAGTACCAACTGCTTGGTTGACAACAGGTGGGTGTTGAAGATAACAGACTTTGGACTGGGCTACCTAACGGAGAAGATTGATCCCCCAGATCTTGAGGAAAATGAAAGATTTAAAGGTACATTTTGTGTTTGCGTTTTTATCAATCCCTCAACATGTGATTTATATCATTTCATCAACAGTTTTAAGACAATATACTATATAATATCGTTTTTGCCTAGAGACTTTTCATACTGTCACTTACATATTGTTATGTAATAATATAATTTTCATATTATGAAAATCTGAAATTATGACTAAATACAGCGATCAGTGTTAAAGCCTTCTGATTCATATATTACACGTGAGATTATGGATACGGAATGGAGTACGCCATTTTCTTTATTTAATCTTTTGTTGGAAAACGAGGAAATAACCTTCAGTTTAAATTCTTCCCCAAGCATTTCAACGCTTACCGTGTGTTTTAGTAAATGATCCAACTCTTCTGGTTGAAATTCTTTCCCGTGTGTTTCAGTCAATATTCCAAAGCTCCCCCTCTAGTATAATTTCCCGAGAGTTTCAGCAAACGTTTCAAAGTGATGCCTTCCTGTTGAAATCCTTTCCCTTGTCATCCAACTTACTTTCCCGAGCTCCTCTTTCAGGGTACAATCATTTGCAGAGTATTCCAGGAAACACTTCAAAGTTTCGTTTCCGATTTACAACCTTTCTTAACAATTGCAGCAATCATTCCGTGTTAGAAAACGATGTATTAGGGTTATTCCTACATTCGCATTTTCTCCTACGTTATCACAACAAGGAATTCTTCATCAATAACATTGCACGTGAATATGAGTCAGCCTGGTGCTATGCAATAGCGGCCACGGATCTGTCAATACAGTCCTGATTTTTTTATTAAATGAAAAAAGTATATACCTTAAAAAGAACGTTCTGTTTCAGATGTTTAATTTCATGAGACTGGATCAGTTTATTACGTTAGAACTGAATGGTTGTCTGTCTTAACATATATTCCCAAGAAAGTTAAAAGCTGAACAGTGCTTTGCTTTATTGAAAATTATAAAAATACAAAAACAAGATACCAAAATAGTTCACAGTTGTATTGCTTTGTACTGCTGTAATCAAAAGACAGAGTACACTTCCGTTACTTATATTTTCCAATGAAACCATATTGAAGAAAATAAATGTTAAGAATATTGGTATTTACAAAAACTATTTCTTTCTTAATTCTTCTTTGGCGGAAAATACGCAATGCATTATAACGCTAAGTTACATGCACAGAAGTGAAAATATCGATTTGCACAAGAGTAGTTCAACTGACTCTCTGGATTTAGTTAAATGCAAAGTATTTATGTATTTTCGAATAGATTAATTTAATGACTGTCATCATTTATAATGCGAGGATTTCAAATCTAGTAGGCTGGCATATATCGCCTGGGTAAGTTTCCATTAAATTTACAGGAGTGAAAAGTTTCAGGAGAGAAATTTTCGTGTCAAGGTAGATACATAGCAACAGACTGAATGAATCAGTTACCAACTTGTTGACAAGAACATACTATCTAATTCTGCATTAGTCATCTAAGTAGTATTGCAGAGTTCATCGTTGATATCAAAGAGAGAAAGGAAAAATACTGACTTCGTTTAGTCTCATGTTTATGTTTTATTCTCATGAGAGATTCTTGGAACGAAACGGCATTCAGTGGTATTTTTGTCTGCAGTTTGTGTTGCTTGTCCAGCTTACTCACAATGATCTGTAATGAATATATTATGTCCAAAAAGTCTTAAGAAAGTATACGTCCAGAATAGGGTAAATAGCAAGTCTTAATTAATTTATTACTTTTTACTTTCGTATAAAATGTGCTAATGTTTATTGCAGCACTACTATGGACAGCGCCGGAATTGCTACGTGTGGAAAAGTGGCCGTCACATGGCACCCAGAGTGGAGATGTGTACAGCTTCGGAATAATCCTGCACGAAATAGTCTACAGGATGGGAGTATTCCCAAGAGAACATATGATCGTTAGAGGCAAGGAATCTCAAAATGCAGACATAATTGAATAAGCTCTAATTACAAGACCATTCACTGGCATGAACTCAGAGTTTAATGCCTTATCAGTAATATACATCCTATCCCATTTTTAAAAAGTTACAATCGGTGTTGAGGGCATACATGACCTGTATAAATTTTAATACAAAAAGTGGTATTTTCGCAACTAAACATTTTCAGTAGTTGGGATATTTATGTCAAAGGGTGATTACCGAATGCAGAGACTCCATATTTACTGTAATGTATTTGTGACTGGATATTTGCATTATTTGATTTGGAACCGTAGACTACAGTAGACATAGACAAATTTTATTTACTCGGGATTACATCACACATTTTACCACGAAAAATAATGTTCTGGTTGGATAAATTTCTGTCAGTTGGGAGACTAGTTTATGTCCACATGCCGACCCCACTCCTCACGCTCGCTATCAATTGACCAGTTCCCTTAGCTTTATTTGTTGTTTTTCTTCTTGCTTGGAAGTTAACGCCATTTTTCTGCGCATGATAGGATATACATAGCGGAACGTGCCCCTGTGGGGTAAATTAGCCATATTCAGACAAACGTGGTCTTTTTCCCCAATTCACTCTAGTAAATCGATTCGAAAAATGGTCGCCAAAATGTTGATAATAATAGTAAAATACAAAACGTTCCAGAAGGAACGGGAAGCAAACAATCCACAATCGCAGTCAATAAGTAAAGAGGATACTGCACAAGAATTGAATGGACTTATTTGAACCAATCAGAATCGCATAAACTGATATTTTAAGATGTTTGCACATATCATATGTAAGGTACACCGACTATGTGATAAATCAGTTCTGTCTGTTTACATTTATTCTGAAAATGTAATTGCCTTCTGTTTTAGTAATCTGAATGATTTCATCATTGGAGCCTCACTCATAAGATATACTACTATATTTCGTTTATATAGGTAATGTGTATCAATTCTGCTTTTCGCTACAAATGTTTCCACATTTTAAATCCCATCATTGCTTTATACAATTTCTCTTTGTTGTCCTTGCATCTCTTATGCTTCTGGGGCTTGTGGCATAACTGGAAATTAGGTAAGGCACATGAACGAAATGATTCAGTTCATTTAATTTTTGGTACTTTACCACATCAACCATATTTTTTGTTTCAGATATCATAGGTCGGGTAAAGATCGGTGAGACAATGTTATGCCGCCCGGACACGTGTATCGATGTCCAGGATATAAATCCTGCCAGTGTCCGGCTGATGGAGCTTTGTTGGATGGAAAATCCAAACGACAGGCCACCATTTACCACCATCAAAACATTCATGAAAAGCAAATTCCAAGATGTGTAAGTAGAGGTCGGCTATTATAGTGTGGCTCACGTTTACAATTACAGTACTGACGAGATTATGTCATCAGATGCAGGGGATGCAGGTTGAGTAACACAGCCAAACAATTCTTTCCCTATATAAAATTTAACTGATGTAATATTATGAATTTTCTGTAATTTTGATTCAAGATGTATTCATTTTCTATGCCGTACAGAGTGGGCTGTTATAGGTATATATAGCAGCAACCCATAAACTCCTAATTTAAAATGGACTCGTCGACATTTGAAGGCCTGGATGTGCTAAATTACTGATATCTTTTTTTACACTATTTATACTTCCGACACGTCAATCATCCTTATATAGTACCAACTGATCTCGTCAACTATTGACAATGGAGAATTATTAGTTCAGGCTTAGTCAGATAATTAAGCATCGCAACATGAGCGTTTTAAGAGCAAATACCACAAGACGTTTGTAGGACTTGCTCCGTAAAATTATTCTAAAATTTATAGGAAATGAAATCCAACCTTAAGTAAGGTCTATATGGGAAATTCTATCTTAAACGGACCGTAGAGTTAATATGCGGTGGGCTTTATGACCTCAAAAAGGGTGTATAGGTCCAAATGGTGTATAGGGTCCAAATGGTGTATAGGTCCAAATGGTGTATAGGGTCCAAATGGTGTATAGGTCCAAATGGTGTATAGGTCCAAATGGTGTATAGGGTCCAAAGAGTTTATCGGGTTTATAGGGTCAACGGGGAAGGGTAATGGTAAAGGGTTTAAGTTTGAATTGTCAAATTAGACACAGAAGCACACACACAAACAGACACACACAAAGACACAGACACACACAAACACGGACACGCACTATTAGACCATTTGGGTAACTTTTTTGGAGGGTTTCTGAAGGTGTAATTACTTCTGTGAGACATTGCTAAATATTTCAATGGTTTATTTTCCCTGTTTGCCCCAGTACTGACCCGCATGCTCTATCAACCCTGTTTAATAATTTCGTTAAATCGATGAACTTAAAATGTACTATGAGTCGAGGAAGCCCATCAGTTGTCAAGTAACTCTTTTTTATTTGTTCTCCTTAAGCACAGATGGAAAATTATGATTCTAGTGGATTGCGATAAAACTGGTGTGGCAAATAAAAAACCTCATTTTGTTCTTATTAGCTTGCCATTACAATTTCTATTTTATCTTGGAAACCTTTTGAGTATTGAATTTTAAAATATACTTTCTTATGAGATTAAATTAAATTATTCTCAACCATTTAAGTACATTCAGTGTTCCAGAATTAATGAAATAGATTGTAAATTTTAAATTGCTGTATACTTCATTTTAATCTTGCCAAATGAAATTCGAGGAAAATATATGAAGGAAAACATAAAAAGTATATGCCAACTATTTTAACCATTTTTATTATTGTTTCTTATTTATAACAAGGGTTACTTATCAGGGCTCTGTTATTTGCATTGTGATAGAATGCTCGATATTTCCAGGGTAGCAGATACAAACTTCACTTTCAAAAATTATACACATATTAATTTTATTTGAAGCGATCACAACATAGTGGATGTGATGATAAAACGACTAGAGAGATATGCCAACAACTTAGAAGAACTGGTGGAACAAAGAACACAGGAACTGTTGAAAGAAAAGAAAAAGACAGATACACTTCTATACCGTATGCTGCCTCCGTAAGCCTTTCTTTACATTTTCTCTCTAGTATCCATTGATTTGATTTTTATGGACTTGCGGCTCCAAATAATGGAATTTTATGTCCTCACTGCTTTCAGTTGAATTGTATTTGATAAATATAACGCATATCTATAACGACTATCCAGAAATAGAAAACAAAGTATTCTATTTTTCAATACATTCATTAAACGTTTCATCGATTTTGTAATTGTACACTGCCGTTATATAGAGCTTGCTTTTTAGTTTAAAGGTCACTGGCCAACTACATTGTACAAACGTGTGATATTATTATAGTCATAAAAAAAACGCATTTGTTATGTGTGCACACCATAAAAATGTTTAATTAGACTTTAAAATCCGATTTTTTATATGAAAAAATTATTCGGCAATCTCCGTAAAAAATCGATAGTTTCCGCATGCCTAAAACGGATATTACGTATATTTATCCCTTCTATTCAACCTAGCCATTCAGGTGTTTAATTTCCCGACGTAAATGTCTATGTGATATATCTTACGATCGTGCTTTTGCAAAGCAAATATGGTGCACTGTGTTGCATATAGATGTAACCAAAAGAGTGATGATAAGAAAAAGGGTTCTTTCTATTTTCCGAAAGACCCTGTTTACCAGGAAAAAAGTGGATTCAAGCTGTGGGCTTGAATAGGGTGAGGGATGGGCAAGTTGTATCATTTATGCCGGATTATAGTCAATTTGGCCCAAAGACAATTCGGCCCAACTTAACAATAGTCTGAACAAGTTCTTTTTCTTCAAACAATAAGTAGATACTATGTAAGATAGGTTTTAGGAATAGGTTTTAGAAACAAAACTAAATTTAAACAAACTATCTTGATATTTTTTCAAAGAAAATAATCATACTTCGTAACGTACATATATATGAGAGAAAACACAAACTGACATATCTGGTTAGTTCTAATTAAAATATTTATATACATTTTTTATGCTAAAATAATATATGCATCTGCACAACGACATTCTCAGTTTAAGTCTTCCGGTTAAATTATCAATATTGATTTATAAAACAATAACACTTAACAGGTAATATTCTACAGAATACGTATACATTTTTCTAAGGGTAGTGTACATGAGATATTATAACATATATTTAATTTTAGGATTCAGGTTGTAACGCTGCTGCATATAATACACACTCGATTACACATGAGAGAGAGAGAGAGAGAGAGAGAGAGAGAGAGAGAGAGAGAGAGAGAGAGAGAATAATGTTGAGCATTTTGTCACTGTTTAACTGCTGCAATATGAAGCTCTTTCCAATTAATTTTATTGTTTGTTTTTATTTTTCAAGTTGTCTTAGTGTGTGCGCGCGTAAATTAAAAGCTTGTCATTACTAGTCAATATCGTCAATCATTTTTGCTCCTTTATTCCATACAAATAAGAAAGGAAATAATTTTGTGTTGAATTTGTGCCCCCTCCCCCCCTCCCGCACGGTACAAAAATTGATAAACATGCACTTATTTGAAAATAAAATGAAAGAAACTAACCTTGCATTGTTATCATTTATTCCTTCTTTTTTCATCATGTGAAATTTATTAAAGAAAAAAATATATTCACGAACTCAGTACATGTAGCTGATGCCGGCTTGCGTATGCATCCTTACTGTAGGCCTAGTGTGTATCGCTTATATCAAATAACAAAATCGCAAAAGAGACGAAAATATCACCCGATTGCTTGAAGGCGCCTGCTATTCACGCATGATAAGTTACAAGGTGTAAACTGACCAAGATTGTATTGTATCCAGGTTAACTATACGACGGTATCTCGCAAATAAAAATCATTATTTTAAAATACATTCACTGTGAGTGCAAATGATAATCTTTTCGCTAGCATGGGTTACAAAAGTATTATTAAAGCAAGTTATTGTTTTGAATACTATTTGCCCAACAAACATCAATTATGATTACATATGGCAAACAAATAGAAGCCTGGGTGATGAATATACACAACTCGCAGAGAGCAACAAACTCCTTGCTTAAAATTACCTACAGGATATCAAATACAAACGTTATTTTATTACAAAGCAAACCAATCCCAGAAACTGACTTTGGTATCTTTTAAGTGTGCCGATGTTTTCTTATGAAGTCGGTTGACATAAGGAAGCCAAGTTTGGTCCCTTTGGATTCTTTTAAGTGTGCCGATTTCTTTATTTTTATAAAGTCGGCCGACATAGGGAAGCTAGCATTGATTCCTTTTTACCTTATTTATGGGGAATTTCAAAACAAATTGAAACAATGGAACAGTTTTGAAAGCGACACAATCTAGTGCGTGGTGCACGCATATCGATATAACGCTGAACAGTAAATTAGTTTTCAGTAGTTTCATCTAAATGTTCCCTAGCCATAGTTTATAGTGTTTTATTTTTCGACGGCAAGAAGCATGAACTTCGTCTTGTGGGGATAAATGTACGTCATTTCCGACTTGCGTCCTCTATAGGTGGGAAATCGTAGCTAAGGGGAAGTAACAGCGTTGTATACTTCTATTTCGAGTAATTAACTTATTATTTCTTCTTTACACTTGATAATTTTTTTGTTCTTTTTGTGCGAGTATAACTACTTTTAATCATGTAATGCAAATCTGATGTAAAAACAAATGTAGGAGTATGGCCTGTGACCTTTAAAGTCTAAGTAGGAATTGAATGTTTTAAATTTTAGGGAAAATCTTGGATCTATAAGTGTTTGGCAAGTAGTATAGCAAATGAAGAAAAAAAAAACAAAACCGGCTCATTTGTTTTTGTGGTCATTTTGGCTGTTATCGGTTAATATTTTGTGCGGGGGGGGGGAGGAGGCTAAAACACTACTTTTCTTATTTTTCGTTATATTTTTTAAACATTTTATCCCCGTTTTAAAAAGATTTTAGGTCTAAAAAGGGTTAAAGCTTTCTTTTCATTTTTCACTAAATTGCTTATGTTCTTACCCTATTGTCCTCACTATTTCCTTAATTTATTGAAAAGCAAATAAAAATACTATTATAAAGCACTTTTCCACTAAAATAGTTAACGCTCTTAACCAATACGTTGTTAAAAAAAGACCCATATTTCTGGTAGGGACCCACATCACGATACCGCGGTTTTTCTGGAATTTTTCCACCAAGATAGAAAGAAATTACAAACAAGAAAGGAATGACATAACATTCAAAACTAGTAAATTTCCTATATGAGAAGGATTAGCTGTTGCCCAAAATGAAATGCCAAGAGTCTTGCTAAAACTAAAAATCTAAGAATGGAGTTAAAACTAAGATGCCAATAATTGTGTTAAAAACTAGAATGCCAATAATTGTGTTAAAAACTAGAATGCCAATAATTGTGTAAATAACTAGAATGCCAATAATTGTGTTAAAAACTAAAATGCCAATAATTGTGTTAAAAACTAGAATGCCAATAATTGTGTTAAAAACTAAAATGTTAAAAATTGTGTTAAGAAACTAAAATGGTACGAGTCGTGTTAAAACTGAAATGCTAAGAATTGTGTTAATATATAAAATGTTAAGAACAGTGTTAAAAATTAAAATATTATTAATTCTATTAAAAACTAAAATGCTAAGATTTGTGTCAAAAATTAAAATGCTAAGAACTGTGTTAAAAACAAAAATGCTATTAACTGTGTCAAAAACTAAAATACTATTAATTGTGTTAAAATTTAAATTGATATTGTGTTAAAAACAACAATGCTACTAATTGTGTAAAAAACTAAAACCCTAAGAACTGTGTCAAAAACAAAAATGCTAAGAATTGTGTCAAAAGCCAAAATGATTCGAACTGTGTTAAAACTAAAATGGTAAGAATTGTGTCAAAAGCCAAAATGATTCGAACTGTGTTAAAACTAAAATGGTAAGAATTGTGTCAAAAGCCAAAATGATTCGAACTGTGTTAAAACTAAAATGGTAAGAATTGTGTCAAAAGCCAAAATGATTCGAACTGTGTTAAAACTAAAATGGTAAGAATTGTGTCAAAAGCCAAAATGATTCGAACTGTGTTAAAACTAAAATGGTAAGAATTGTGTCAAAAGCCAAAATGATTCGAACTGTGTTAAAACTAAAATGGTAAGAATTGTGTCAAAAGCCAAAATGATTCGAACTGTGTTAAAACTAAAATGGTAAGAATTGTGTCAAAAGCCAAAATGATTCGAACTGTGTTAAAACTAAAATGGTAAGAATTGTGTCAAAAGCCAAAATGATTCGAACTGTGTTAAAACTAAAATGGTAAGAATTGTGTCAAAAGCCAAAATGATTCGAACTGTGTTAAAACTAAAATGGTAAGAATTGTGTCAAAAGCCAAAATGATTCGAACTGTGTTAAAACTAAAATGGTAAGAATTGTGTCAAAAGCCAAAATGATTCGAACTGTGTTAAAACTAAAATGGTAAGAATTGTGTGAAAAATTAAAATGCTATTGTGTTCGAAACAGAAATGCTAAGAACTGTGTTAAAAACTAAAACGTTAAGGACTGTGTTAAAAACAAAAAATATTATTAATTGAATAAAAAAAACTAAAATGTTAAGACTTGTGTCAACTTAAAATGGTAAGAAGTGTGTTAAAAACAAAAATGCTATTACTTGTGTTAAAAACTAAAATGCTAAGAACTGTTAGAATCGAAAACGCTATTAGTTGTGTTAAAAAGTAAAATGCTACGAACTGTGTTAAAACTAAAATGCTGTTGTGTTAAAAACTAAAATGCTAAGAACTGTTAAAAACGAAAATGTTATTAATTGTGTTAAAAAGTAAAATGCTACGAACGGTGTTAAAAGAAAAATGCTGTTAATTGTAATAAAAACTAAAATGCTATTAATTGTGTTAAAAACTATAATGCTATTAATTGTGTTAAAAACTAAAATGTTAAGGACTGTGTTAAGAACTAAAATGCTAAGAACTGTGTTAAAAATTAAAATATTACTAACTGTATTAAAAACTAAAGTACTAAGATTTGTGTCAAACATTAAAATGCTAAGAACTGTGTTAAAAACAAAAATACTATTGTGTTAAACACTAAAATGCTATTAATTGTGTCAAAAACTAAAATGATATTAATTGTGTTAAAGACAAAAATGCTACTAGTTGTGTTAAAAACTAAACTGATAAGAATTGTGTGAAAAATTTAAATGCTAAGAAATGTGTCAAAAATAAAATGCTATTGCGTTAGAAACAAAAATGATAAGAACTGTGTTAAAAATTACAAAGTTAAGGACTGTGTTAAAACAAAAATATTATCAATTGTATTAAAAATTAAAATGCTAAGATTTCTGTCAAAAATTAAAATGCTAAAAACTGTGTTAAGAACTAAAATGATATTAATTATGTTAAAAACTAAAATGCTAAAAACTCTTAAAAACTAAAATGCTAAGAACTGTTAGAAACGAAAATGCTAAGAACTGTTAGAAACGGAAATGCTACTAATTGTGTTAAAAACTAAACTGATAAGAATTGTGTCAAAAACTAAAATGCTAAGAATTGTGTCAAAAATTAAAATGCTATTAATTGTGTTACAAACAAAAATGCTATAAACTGTGTTAAAAACTAAAAAGCTAAGGACTGTGTTAAAAACAAAAGTATTAATAACTGTATTAAAAACTAAAATGCTAAGATTTGTATCAAAACTTAATATGGTA
>JAECUM010071165.1:0-10841 GCA_016617855.1 Megalonaias nervosa | reverse complement strand
CATAATTTTTCGTATTGTTTTGTGAATATTTTCTCGACTTCACTGTAATAATTTCGCAATGATAATTGTCTACAGCGTTGGACTGATGGAAGTGGAACATCACCTATGTCGTAATAAGAACCAATCCCTACACCAAATGTTATTTGATTGACTTCCTCAAATTTAAGGATTTAATCGTCGACAGTATGGCAGTATTACAGAATAAAGTATGTCGTATGACAGAGATCTTCCAGTTAACATAACAGAAGTAAATACAATTTTAATCAATTGCTCTATTGCGTTAGGGTCTTACTCAGCCAAGGGAAGTCGCAGACAAACAACCTATAGTTTGTCACCAGATGTTACGCAAGGTTCACTGATGCAAATTACTCCTCGACAAATAATATACTATCCGATTACTCCTGAAAATCAAATAACCAACATAACAACGCAACTAACAGATCAATCAGGAAGACAAATAGATCTTAACAATGAAATTGTCACGTATTATTTACACTTACGCAACGGATAGCTCGAAAGAAATTTTGTAAACTTAATTTAATAACAAGATGAGACCATAAAAAGTTTATCAAAGAACTATTGAAGGTGGATTTTTTTGAAATATATTTACAAAGGTGATCGAGAATATCCCAGGAATTGCACGTAAAGTAGCACCAGTTGCTCTTGATACCAGCAAAGCTTTTGCGACGGGGGCAGCTAGTGCAGCAGGCAGTGCAGTAGGACAAAAATTAATTAAGAGCGCAACACCTACAGTGTCGGAAATAAAACGAGCAATATCAGATATTGCACCAACAGCGGAAACAGAACGAGGTATGATAGCTACAAGAAAAAAATTTACTGTCGCCACGCGGTAAGGAGGTGGCACGTAAGCTAGTAAACAGAACAGGACGAAAATTAGATTTACCTCAGATCTGACATTACAATTTTGTGCCCAACGTATGAAACACGTCGCAATTTTGTGTGGCGATTATAAAATAATAAATGTCAGTTAAAAATTATCTTGATTTTGGTGAGGAAGATGATACTGACAATACAGCAACAGAATTCGAGTATATTGAATACCTCGACGAGAACTCAAACGAACCAAATAAAGCTGGTCTAAAAAAATTTAACACAAGAGACGAAGATGTGTTCTTGTTGCCTCACAAGGCTATGCTAGAAGTTCGTGGTACGATATTAACAGCAGCTGATGGTGATATTGTAGCTGGCTCAGAAATTGCGCTAGTAAATAATGGCTGGAGTTTGTTTAAAGGTGCACGATATGAACTAGAAAATCAAACAGTGGAGGATATTAATGATTGGTTACCGGTTGCAAGTACAATATTAAATATTATTTCATTCAGCGAAGATTATTCGAGATCAATTGCAAAAATATGATGTGGTTCAAAGATACAGGAGAAGGACAAGCTGTTGGAAGTGAGTTTACTTTTAGGCGGTGTTTTTTCACACGGCGCTGACGCTGCCGCAGATGTTGTGACAGTTAGAAATTTTCTTATAGCGAATGCTGGAAGCCTTGGAATAGCCGCACCAGCTGAAGCTGCGAACACAGACGCCACAAGAAATTCGTTGACAGCAGCGTGCAACAATTTTAGTATAACACCACCAGGTGCAGCTGCTGATGGAGTAGCTATGTTAGATTTGGTCAACAATTCTTTTGTTAATATACGAAACAGGAGATATAATGAATGATATACCAGGCAAAAAACTCTTGTAGCAGGATCACAACAAATAACAATGATGTTGCTGTTAAGCACAATATTTCGACTTTGTCGCAACTATCATAAGGTATTTCGAGGGCTGAAACACACAATTGTTTTAGATCGGGCATACCAAAATAATTGTCTTATTCGGATTGGTGGAGCAGATGCAAAATTTGAGATTAGGAAATTAGCGCTGTGGATGCCTCGAATTGTTCCATCAATAGCTAGGTTAGCAGAACTTAACACAACGTTAGAGGCTTTTACAAAAAAGATTTATTTTCTTCAGCATAAAATATATCAAACAAGTGTTAATAATAACGCAATCGATTACACATGGCGTACTACAGCTACTTCGAGCGAACAATTACCAAGGCATGTATTCGTTGTCTTTCAGCGAACAGCACGACTTGGTAGCCAACTACAAAATAACGCCGTTGTCGATAACGCTGATGTCAGGAGAATATTTGTCAGAATAAACTCTAAACAATACCCAGAACGAGCGATCGAATGTAATTTTACAGCAGGCGATTAAGAAAATGTTACTAGAGCGTATATGTACCTGATGGAAGCGATGCAGAAATATCAGGACGCTGACAGCGGATCACATTGAAGAGTTTCGTACTCTATATCCTATCTTTTTCTTTGACGTATCAAAACGCTCCGATCGAATGATTAATTCAACCGCAGAAAAGAAGTAACTTGGACGCTTGGACAAGTTCCACCGGCTCCTCTAAACGCATTTGCGCTTGTGTCTAGCGATCGCTTCTTGACGATTGACTCAGTCAAAGGTAGAATGACTGTCCAAGTTTAATCTAACAACCTTGATATAATCAAGGAAAATTAAAACGGAATACACAGGTAGAGAAATATAATTTACGCCCGGTCAAATTAAAAACTTATCAGCGGCGGTTGCTAAACGTAATTCTGTCTCTGTAATGATATTCCCAAAGACGGGCGCGTCCGCAATGAAACTAATGTTAACTCAAAACCAAATCAATAGGCTAGATCAGGGAAAACCCTTCATCCTTAGGTTATCTGTTGCACAAGTAACAGCGATGGCAAAACACGGCGGAGTTTTTGGGCCAGCACTTTCTGTAATTTTACCAAAGATTCTACCGGTATTAGGAACACTGGGACTAGCAGCAGCGTCAGGGGCAGTATCTGGAGCAACTAAAAAGGCGGTATCCGGCGATGGAATCAAACAAATTTTATATAACAATAAATAATATAATGCCAGCTAAAAAGAAATCGCCAGCGGAGAAATCGCCAGTGACAAAATCTAAACAAAAAAGAAGTCGCCAAGAAAAACAAAACAAGGAGGAATTATTCCTCTCGCTTCACTGCTAGCGGGGTTAGCAGGCAATCTAATTCCAAACCTGCTAGGGATAGGGCGTGGATTGACTCTACCAGGCACCAGACGCCGTTGACGAAGTCACCGCCGTTGAGTAATTTCGAAATTATGTCGAGATTGAATGACATTGTCGGATTTCGTGGAGTATATTCCAAAGACGAATTAGATAATGTACCAGCAGGTGGTTCGTGTGTTGTAAATATACAAAACTTCGATGATAGATCAGGCACTCACTGGGTTGCAGTCCATAGCAATAATTATTTTGATTCGTTTGGACTTCCTCCGAATGATCTTATAAAAAAAATATATTTTTTAAAAATTTTAAAAAAATAAATTACTTGTCTAATCAACTACAGCCTGTTCAAACATCAGCTTGTGATTATTATTGTATTATGTTTATCCGACGGATGTCCCAGCCGAGACTCGGAGAGTCCAAATTTAATTTTTAAATTTTATTTTACAGTTTGACAAGCAACCTTCTCACGCAAATGATGAGATTGCAATTAATTTTATCTAAACTTAGGAATATGTCAACATACTGTCGAAAATGTAAAACTAAGACAGAGAATAAGGATGAGACAACAGAAAAAAACAGAAAATAATAGAACGATGTTAAAATGCATTTGCGCTGTTTGCGGTAGAAGAAAATATGTTTTTAAAATCGACAAATGGAGCTGGAATGTGCCCTGACAAGGTTATTTTAGTAGATGATTCAATGACGAAGGTAAATATTTTTGTCGACGATTAAAAAATAAAATGAAATGTAATTGTAATTGTGATAAAGATCTTTGTATAGAACAAGATAAAATTGTTACGTACTGTCAATCATGCAATCGATGTGAGGTAATTGGCAGCGGCATTGACATCCACAAATTTATTGGAAAATTACCAAGGCCGAGGACTGGTTGGACATTGCCTGGCCATAAATATACTGGGCCGTACAATCCACTACACTAACAACTTGACGAAAACGATAATCCATTACCAGGACAAGAACCATACAATGGTGTTGATACAACAGCAATGCGTCATGATATTTGTTATCGTGATATAGAACGTCCTGATAACACTTTATCAAAATCAGACTGTGATGAGGTAATGCTAAACGAACTTAAAGATATGAAACCTGCAAATATGCGAGAACGATTGGATAGAAGGTTAGTTCAAATAATGATAGGAACAAAATATAAGTTCGGACTCGGAGAGTCTGGTCTTGGAAAAGAATTATAAGATGATCTGGCATCAGAGCTACATAAACCTAAAAACAGAATTTCCACGACGTAAGGTTGTCGCAAATACCGTTGACGATATCTGGACGATAGATTTAGTTGATGTGTCAAATCTTGCTCAGTTTAACGTTGGCGCTGATGGCGTTCCAAAGAAATATCTTTTTAACTTCATAGATGTTTTTAGTAAATACGCGTTTAGTGTTCCAGTTTCGGACAAAACAGGAACATCGATGACTGATGCATTAAAACAAATTATCGTTAGTACGGAAAGAAGGCCGAATAAGGTCAGGACCGATTACGGAGTGGAATTTTTTAATAAAAAATTCGAACAGTTTCTGGAACAAAATAACATAAAAAAGTATGTTACAGGAAATGAAGGAAAAAGTGTCGAGCTGATACATAAACATTTGACAGCTAAAAATACAAATAAATACATCGACGATCTATAGCAGATTGTTGATAATTATAATAACACAAAGTACAGATCAATAAAAATATCACCAAGCCACGCAATTAAAAATCCGATTCTTGCAAATGAAAACATGTATCGCAGACATAAATTTAAAGTTGTTGATCGAGTTTGAATTTCTCTGACGAAAAAAACATTTGAAAAAGGATTTACCCCAAATTGGAGTGAAGAAGTATGATAAAGTTTTACTGACAATAACTGTAACATATGCGCTAAAGGATTTATTAGGTGAGCCAATAACAGGTAGTTTTTACGAGCAGGAACTACAAAAAACTGAGCAAGATGTTTTCGTTATTGAAAAAGTTATCAGGAAAAAAGTTTATCAAACCTTGTCAAGTGGCGCGGCTACAGCGATAAATTTAACGGCTGGATTCCAACTAAGTCGATAAAATAATAATATTGTTATAAATTTCCTCTTACTTACGTTTAACAGATCTACATGTTACAGGTTTACGTAATGATATTAGATATTGTCTGAGATCGTCAGAGATCATCATTAGGTTAAAAATCTTGACAAATATAAAGTCGAATTTTATACTTTTCTGTCGACCTGGAATTCTAATGTTTAAAAAGGTTTTATCTGCAGCCAAAAAGACTGATTTTCATCTACTGAAAAATTAAATTTAGAGATTTTCTTTGTGATATGATACTTAACATCATATCGTCCAGTTGTCGGTCTGCTGTAATTTTTTTTATCAACCACGCCAACAATTTCGTCTTGTTCGTCGTCATTGTTAAATAGAATATCGTCTTCTGTATAACAAACAGAGTTGTGTTTATCGCTAAAGACAGCGTCGTCTGCTGTAAAATTATCAGCCGCGTTTATATCAGCAAGTCGTTTCATCAAGCCCTATTATAATATATTTTTATCTAATTTACAATAATAAGATGACTAACGAGATAAAATATCATCAAAAAGTTGATATATTAAATTACAGAGAATTAGCCGAAGCAGTGCGAAAATGTTTGTCGGGATATAGATCTTATTCTGCTGACGTTAATGTAATGCAAGGTGATTCTAATAAAATTCTGCTAGCGGCGGCAGAAAAAATAAACTTAATGATAGCGCAGTAATAACGCTAAGGTTTGATAGAGATGATGTTTTAATGTTTGCTCACAATTGCTTAACTAAAAACGAGCTGGAAAATATAATTAATTGTCGTATTTGAAGATGATTCTGTCAAATGTCGATTGTGATGTTGCCGTATTTGTTAGTCCATCTGCAACTCTCTTGACTGTTACCAAATTTATCTTAAAATATCGGGCAGCAGCTGTTATTGAAGGAAATCTTAGTTCCTCATTTGTTTCAAGATTAAACGAAACAATAGGTTTAACTTTACTAAAATTATCATAATTACCTGTATTTCCTCGTCTGCTATTTTCTTGTTGAGTGACAAGTTCGAGGTTTTCTAGACGATTATCTGTTTTAATTCTGTTGATGTGGTCTATCACTAAACCATCGGGTATAGGTCCGTTAAAAGTTTCGTAAACAAATCTATGGCTATAATAACCAAAAAAATCAGTTCTTGTTCCTCGGATCCTTATTCTAAGATAACCATCATTTTTCAAATTATCTAATATTTTTCTTGTGTTTCTTCTTCGAATAATTCCTCGATCATTAGCCTCATGAAGATCAAATACGGGATGAGGTTGAAATTCTTCGTGTAATGACAAATTTTCAATATTATCATCAGTAATTGCATCATTAACATGATATACTCGTTGTCCTTCTGGAATTTCATCACAAAACAGCGTGCAAATAAAGTCTTTTCTAAACATTTCTACACGCTCGGTATCTCCTTCCGACTTTACACTAATTTTATAATCAGCTGGTGTTAACTTACCGATCGCTTTTCCGTACTTGACGTGAAACACTGAACCAAGTGCATTTGAGGCATATGAGTTGTAGGTTGGATGAACATGATATTCTTCCTGTTCCTCTGCTGTCAGTCTTATGCAACTCAAATTTTGTGCCATTATATTATAAGTATTTTTTTAAATCTCTAATTAATTTCTCAACTAGCATATCAATTAAATATATAAGATGTTATATAACAATGCTGAAATTGCGAGATATAGCCAAAAAGAGCCTTATAGGAAAACCTACAAAAATAGCTACCGCATTGGCAGGATTTAATAACAGTTATAAATTTGATGATCAAAATATTTTAGTAAATTTTAACTCTACAAATTTGTTTCATCTCTTATATCCGACTGTAACGCTAGAACTTGCAGTACATAAAAGTATCAAACTAATAGTACAGTATCATGTGATTTTATCAAAGTTACATAATACAGATTTCAGCAATGAGATTACCGAACCATATTTAACAGCTAAATCACACAAAAATATTAGCTGGAACAAATATTTCCTCAGTTGCCGATGAAATACATCAGGAAATAAATAAAAAATTGGAACAATTTACTACATCAGGATCAGGTTGGAAATCTGAAATGATGAAAGAAGTTTTATTTCACACAGCAAGATATAACGTACTTCGCGGTAAGTCTTACGTTGACCTGCCTCAAAAAATTAAAAACAAAAAATGTTGCATAAACGTAAAAAAAACTCTGATAATAAATGTTTCCAGTGGGCTATTCTTTCTGCTATGTTTCCAGTAGAAAAAATGCTGATCGTGTCGATAAAAATATTAGTCACGTATCAAATTTAAATCTAGTTGGGATAACGTTTCCAGTTGCAGAAAATCAAATACCAAAATTTGAAAACAAAATAATATTTCAGTTAATTAGCGTTATAACCAAAAAATATGCGGTAGCTAACAATAAGTACTTAAAAAATTACAATAAAAATTTACCGTCAAATTATATTATTTATCTAGACGCTAATAATTTGTATAATTATGCAATGTCAGAGCCAATGCCGTGCAGTGGATTTCATTGGATAACTCCAGATAAATTTCTTAGCGAAACCGAGAAAAATTTCCCCAGAAAAATCAATAATAATTTTTCCGATGTCAGTTATTTTCTTGAAGTTGATCTTGATTATCCTCGACAACTTCGCGATCTACATAACGACTATCCGTTTTGTGCAGAGTCAATGATGATCGTTTATAATTTATTATCGCCTGAACAACAAACTTTTTTAGCGGCAAAAATATCAATCGTTAATAAGCTAATTCCAAATTTACTCAGTAAACGAAATTATTTGATACATTTACAAAAATTTAAAACAAGCAGTCGACCACGGCTTAGTTCTTAGAAAGATTCATCGCGTGCTAAAATTTAATCAATCTCGTTGAATGGCAGATTATATTGATTTAAATACCAAACGTCGGGCCGCCTTTAAGACCGACTTTGAGAAAAACTTTTTCAAGTTGATGAATAATTCAATTTTTGGTAACACTATGGAAAATATCAGAAAGCGAGTAAACATAGAGCTAGTAATGATGTAAATCGCAGAAATAAATTAGTTAATAATGACGGTTTTGTTAGTATGAAAATATTTAATGAAAATCTTGTTGCAATACAGCGACAAAAGACAAATTTAAAGTTAAATAAACCGATTTATGTTGGTGCAGCTGTACTTGACATATCAAAATGGCTAATGTACGATTTTCACTATAGTTTTTCCAAAAAGCAGTGGCCAAATTCGGAGTTGGTATTTACCGATACAGATTCACTTGTTTATAACATAAAATGTGAGGTTGTTTATCAAGATATTTATGATGATAAGGAGTTATTTGATTTTTCAGATTATCCAGCAGATAGTGGATTTCATGATCCAACTAACAAGAAAGTCATCGGCAAGATGAAAGATGCATTTATGTTTGTGCCAGTTAAGGAATTTGTTGGACTGAGAAGTAAAATGTATGCTTTAATTTTAGATGACAATGAACTAACAAAACAAGCAAAAGGTATTCCTCGCGGATATTTAGAAAAGTGTATGAAATTTGATGATTTTAAAGCAGCGCTATACAATAATGTCGGCTTTATTAAAACAAATGTTATCAGAACAAATCATCATAAACTTGAAACAGATACAATTACAAAACGTGGACTAAGTAATTTTAATGAGAAACGATATTGCAAGGACGGAATTAATACGTTTGCGTTTGGACACTATGCCAGTACCAGAGGTGATATATTCGATATCATCTTTGGTAATTTTGTCTAAACTTTAGAAATAATGTTCGAAAATTTAACGTTAGCCGATGGTGTTATTAGCAAAATTAAAAAAATAATTCTTAATGGCCAGGAATTATCATTTGAATTTGATGATGAAATTTCAGGTATTTGTTTTAGTAAATTTCATAGAATAAAACTCTCGCTTATTAAATCAGATAATATCAAATATTTTGATTATCTTGAAAAGTTAGGAGATGAGCCCAAGTTAAAGTATGATCATCTTAATGATCTTATCAGTCAAGAAAAATATACCAAGATTAATATTGACTTAAATCGGTCGAAGGGTTTTGCAAAAGGTTGTAAGTATTTTGTCAACAGGGTAACAATGAGAGAGTTATTTGAATGTCATTGAAAAGTAAGCGGAAAAGTTAAAATTTATTTATATAAGCACGATGATGAATTATTTCTGTTAGCTATCGTTGATGTTTTAGTAATAGGTGAAGAAATTCTTTAAAAAATAAGAAAGAACTTACCTGCTCAGGTACAGATCCACTTGCCGAATGAACACGGAGAATAATTTTGCCTGCCTTTTATAGCGTTGTTCTGGAATTTCCATTACGTACTTTCTAGAATGTTCTTTGGAATTTCCATTACGTACTTTCTAGAATGTTCTTTCGAATTTCCATTGCGTACTTTCTAGAATGTTCTTTGGAATTCCCATTACGTATTTTTTAGAACAGCTGGGAAAATAAAACCAAGTCTCTGTAATATGATACATTTATCTGATCGATAAATTATTAGCCGTCGTCTGGTCTATAGTATCTGAGGCAGATGTCACTTGGATAAGGGATAGGTGGTGGGTGGGGAGTCTCTAAGATAGGGAATTTATATTTGTTTTGGGGGAGAAGGGGTCTCTGAGATAGAACCTCATATTCTTTTACTACTGAAGATTTAAAACTCTCTATTGTTGGTAAATGGGACAATCAAATAAAAAGTGTGTTGAAGTTTCAAACTGGAATCCAACTGAACATGAGGTGCTGTGTTCTGGATTCACTAGATATAGATCAGCCTTTAAACTAATACAATTTTGTAGCTCAATTTGGATAAAATATTATTAAATTTCATATCATCTCGAGTAAATAGTGCGGTGCCTTTTCAATGTTCGCTAGGTCCAATATGTTTATTCAGCTCTCCCAAAGACCAGAATTTACGACATTCTAAAAAGTCTGAATTCAAAAATGTAATTGCACTCAGAAAAAAAAAGAGAATGACAAGAGTTGGAGGACCGAATTTATTTAGTGTCTATCACGAAGAAAGTGATTTGACACTTGCTCTGGAAGGAGATTGAAGAGTTTCCAACAAATACGATGGAGCACATCCATTCACGATTGTATAAAACATACATAATTTGCAAAACCACTTTTGATGTTAAAGTTTCCTGTCCTGTTTTAAAGTAAAGAGCATTACCATCAACATAGACTGGCAGGCCTGTAACTGTTCTGGCAGACTTGATTGGGTCTTGTTAAGTCTACACGAGTCAAAACCCAAGAGATTATCCAACACTGGTAAACATATTCAAGGATCGCACTAATTAGTAGCCAGTATACTTTTAGATTTGACATTGATAACATATGCATTCAAGCTTTCTGTGCAGTTCTAATAATGACATTGATATACTTATGTATTCAAGCTTTCTGTACAGTTCTAATAATGACATTGATATACTTATGTATTCAAGCTTTCTGTGCAGTTCTAATAATGGTATTGATACCGTCCATTTGCAAGATCATGGAGTTATGCGAAGATGTTTGTAGTAATCATTCAAGCTTATATTGATTTTTCATCTTCGAATTAGGAGTTAAGTCATTGTCACGAAGAGAAAAAAAAAAAGATATACAATAAATATTTCACGATATAACATTACAGACCAGTTTGATAAGAACCGTTGCAACTGACGAAGGTTTTGAGTAATCAGCAAATAAACGCGTGATATATATATATATATA
>JAECUM010071161.1:0-10989 GCA_016617855.1 Megalonaias nervosa | reverse complement strand
ACTGAAATGATGTTTTAGTTGGGTTTAATACTCATTCTTAGTGAAATTTTGTCAATCGTATTCTTGACACCTTGAAGGTACAAGGTGTTTCATATTGTTGATGCCGGCTTGTTCTGAAGTTTTTTCTATTTTTTGGAATTTAATAATTTATTCTCTAAAAAACTAAACAAGTGTACTTTTTTGTATAAACAGTTTTGGGACGAAGTTCAGTGGAAATTTATTCTGGAATTCTATACGGAAACATTATAAACTGTAATTCAATGGAGGATCTGTTATCATCAGTACAGACATCATCTGACGTCATCACCTCCATATTGGAATTTCATCGAGATTCGAACCCGGATTCTATTAGAACTGTTTAGTGATAAGACTTGTATTTTTCAATCTTAGGATTAAATTTTGGATTATATTCACAAACCGTAAGTCCTATTTCCAATTTTTACATTGTTTTCTAGGGAAATAAATTATTTTGTTAAAATATACAAAGCTTGTTGGCTTCACTCTTTTCTCTTGATATTTTTGCACGAGCCTACACGTAACAAGAGAAAATTGGGGCTCGTCCGGGATAAATGAATTTTGGCTAAAATATTTCAGAAAATTGTTTTTTGAAATTTAAATTCCCGTAGTTTTCAAATCCCAAGTACTATTTTACATTTTGTTTGAAATCTTTAGTGAAAACAACAGGCTTTCATTCACAATGTCATTAAAAGTGGAAACTTTTCTTTCTAGTCCTACTCAGGAGCAGTTGGATAGTCTAAAAAAAGATGAGTTGCTTGAACTTGCCAGAAAGTACGATCTTTCTGAAGCAAAATCTTCCTTAACGAAACAAGAAATTAAAAATATTTTGATCCAATATTTGGTAGAGAAGAATGTTCTTGATAAAAGTGTTTTGGCTTTGGTCAGTAAGTCGGTATCAGACTCTAACATAAAAGTAATGGAATTAAAAATGAAATATAAGATGGAATTGGAGTTAAGGAAGCTCGAGCTTCAGAAAGAAGAATGAGAGAAAGAGAAACAATTGAATTTGCAATTTGAAGAGAAGCAATTGCAATTGCAATTTGAAGAGAAGGAGAAAGAGAGACAGGAAAGAGAGAATGATAAACAAATGAAATTACAATTTGAAAAATAGGAGAGAGAGAGAGAGAGAGAAAGAGAGAGAGAGAGAGAGAGAGAGAGAGAGAGAGAGAGAAACAATTACAATTTGAGAAAGAGGAGAGAGAGAGACAGGAGAGAAAGAAAGATAAACAGTTACAATTTGAAAAGAGAAGGATGAAAGAGAATTTCAAATTAAAATGAAAGAATTTGAGCTGGCAAGTGAAAAGCACATTCCCACTTCACATACAAATTCAAGTTTTGATATTACAAGAAATATCAGGTTAGTGCCCCCTTTCAGAAAAAAGAAGTAGACAAATATTTTCCTCGTTTTGAAAAGTTGCGGAAAATTTGAAATGGCCAAGGGAGTATTGGACTCAGTTACTACAATGTATACTAATTGGTAAAGCTAGTGATATTTTCCATTCACTGTCAGTACAACAAAGTTCTGACTATGATTTGGTTAAGGAATGCATTTTAAAGGGTTATGCGTTAGTCCCTCAGGCTTATCGGCAAAAATTCAGGAACTATAGAAAAGAAGCTGGACAAACTTATGTCGAATTTGCAAGAGAAAAAGAACAGTTATTTGAGAGATGGTGCTTAGCCCAGAAAGTTGAACATGATTATGAAAATATCAAACAACTTGTGTTACTTGAAGAGTTCAAGAACTGTGTCCCTAATGACATTAAGAATCATCTTGAAGAGCATGAAATCGAAACCTTGGAATATATATATATATATATATATATATATATATATATATATATATATATATATATATATATATATATATACATATATATATATATATATATATATATATATATATATATGTTATATATATATATATATATATATATATATATATAGAGAGAGAGAGAGAGAGAGAGAGAGAGAGAGAGAGAGAGAGAGAGAGACGGTATTCAGGTGTTCTTCATACATCTTACTGATCTTTACTATCAATGATTTCAAATTATTTCGCAATTTCTGTAATGTTAGGCTTTCCTAATAAATGTTCATGCTCAGTACATAATGTGTTTCCAAGTTTTATCATGAAACATTACTAAACGCGCTTTTAAGCATGTGTGTGTGTGTGTGTGTGTGTGTGTGTGTGTGTTGTTGTTGTTGTTCGTATGTTTGTGAAAAGCGAGAGTCACAGATAGGACAATTTTGAAATACGCCCTGGCATTCCAGCATATACAGTATAGTGGGTCTTTCTCTAAATAAAAGGAGCTATTTTAAAGCATATTTATAAATTTTCTCTGTAATAAGGGTATGTAAATATTACGATGTTTATGCTACATTTTGCTTTCTTGATTAGCTCGAAAAATATAAAGTGAGACAATAAATCATCAATTTTAATGAAATTCAGTCATAAATAACGGCAAAAAATTCCCATGTATATACGGTATGTTAGGGTCAGGAAGTATTGATATTCAGGGAGGTATTCCATCAAATTTGATATAGAATATATTGTTGTTAGTAAAGAGATATATCAAGATGATGAATAATCTAGACCAGTAGAGTAAGTTCTTTTCTATACCTTCTATTCATTACGTATTAAATGTTCCTTTCTGCCTTTTTGCACATAACAATGTCAGTATTGACACTCCATATGGTAATAGCAGCTGTCTTGTGATGTTGTTTGAGTTTAGCTCCATTCTTCAGCACAGTGACAAGACATATCAACAACATATCAACATGGCTGTCAGAATAATTCGTGGAAGAATAACCCGGGGAAAACCCCTATAGGTATCACGGTACCAATTGTTTTTCCATAGACCTCAATGCTAATATTTTATGAAATAAATATACTTTCTATCCTACCTCAGCATGCATATCACCCACTGTCACAGAGAACAATGTTAGATTGTCAATTTGACAAGGACAGAACCAGGTACTCCATTGCATTTAAGAGAGATAACTCTGCTGGAACTAGACAGGGGTAAGAGTTATCTAGTTACACCAGACAGTTTCAGTCATGTGTACCACATTTTAAAAAAATCATAAAAAATACAAAATGTGATATAGTTATGAATTAACATAATCTCACATGTTGCCAAGAGGCTCAACATTTTTTTAAAGCCTAACAGAAAGTACAACTTTTACATAATGCACCAATCACAGCTAGTTTTGTGGTTTATTTCTGAATGCAATGTTCCCTACACCTTAAGCTCCGCCCACCAGGGATTGTACAATTGGTACCGTTATACCTATAAGAACCACCAACCAATTAGTCTGGTTCCCTGCTTAGTATGCTCCCTGCGTTGCACTCAGCTATACTAAGTATACTAGTATAGCGGAGTGCAACGCAGGGATCATACTAAGCAGGAAACAGACTACCTACCAATGGGAAACTGCTGGCAAGTATGAGGCGCCGTAGCGGACAAAAGCTGGTCCAATCAGAACGTTACCGTTGAAATTTTAATGTCATATGTCCAGAACTCCAATTTCAGGTGTTGTATCTAAAATGCTTGTCCTTAAAGTTCCATTTCCTAGGTCGAGATTTTAGATTGTGTCTGTTGAATTAAATAGTAGTGGTTGAAAGTTATATTTTCTATGTCGAGGTTCTAGATTGTGTCGTTTGAATTACACGGCGGTGGTTGAAATTTCGATGTCATACGTCGAGAATTCATAATTTACGAATTTCATATGTTGAGAATTTAGATTTAATCTGTTGAATTACACAGCGCTGGTTGAAAATTCGATGTCAATGTAGAGTTTTTAGATTGTATCTTCTGAATTACACGGCGGTTCTTGAAATTTTAATGTCATATGTCGAGAGTTGCAATTTAACATGTTGAATCACATTGATTTTGCTGAAAGTTCCATTTCGTATGTTGAGGTTTTAGATTGTATCTGTTGAATTACACAGCAGTGATTGGACATTTTATTGTGCTTGTCAGAGTTGTTATTTTGATATCGTGAAATGATGTGTTGGTGTTAAAAGGAAAATTACACAATGTCCACTTTAACAATTCAAAATAATATCGAGTATTAAGATACATCATCCGTGTATTCAATTATGAGGCGCAATTACATTTCATGCATTTACAGTTTGAAAGTTACCATTCACATGTCGAGAATTACTATGAATTTCTTCGCTAGAGGTCGCTCTCGTGAACGGACCGCCTTATTTTTAAACAAGGAGGCTGCTTCTCGTTGCTGTGAAATTTAAGAGATGAAATCTAAATACTCGACATATGAAATAGAACTTTCATCACAAACAGTTGCATACAACGTGTGAATTATGGATTCTCGACATGTGATATTGAAATTTCAACCACCGCTGTGTAATTCAAAATATACACTATAAAACGTCCACATAGGAAATAGAACTTTAAACCTCCACTGTATAATTCAACATATCAAATCTAAAATCTCGATCTAGAAAATGGAACTTTAAGGACATGCAATGTGATCCAACACGTGATATTGGATTTCTCGACACACGACATAAAAATTTCAACAGCAACTCTCTCATAGGACCAGCTTTTATCCGATACGGCGCATTATAGACAAGCTTTCTCACATTCCCACATTGGCCGAGCTCGAGACTCGAACCCACGTGGACTGAGGTGAGATAGTAGTGATCGGTAAAGTCAAGCGCTTTAAACTACTTGGACACCAGGGGCCCCACTGTCTTTTAATAAATCAAACGGATAAAAACCCTAGTCATTACTGTAAACGAGGATCATCGTCATCAACATCTTCATTATCACCATACTCAGATTTTCCTATCCTTAAGAAACTGGCATTATTAAATGTTTTAATAACGGTTAATAATAATAACTCTTTCACGCAGACTCTGTGGTCCTTAAAAAAAGTAAATATGTAAACATTGTTGATTAGCCCCAACAATATAAACAAGCGAGGCATTGAGGCATCAATTTTAATGTAATTCCGTCAAAGGTCAAGGCAGAAAATTGTTCTGTTATAAATGGTATGTCAGGGTCAGTAAGTGCTCAGATTGTTAGAGATATTTCATCCAATATATTGAAATTAGTAAAGAGATTAATCAAGATGCGGGAAAATCTAAACCAGTAGACAAAAGTTCTATTCCATAACTTCTATTGATTAGTTACAACATTTTGTTTTCTGCATGTTTACATGTGATGATGTTAATATTTTGACTTATTTTAGTAACAGCAACGTTGTTTTTATTTTGGATCTAGCGCCATTTTTCAGCACAGGATGGCGGTCAGAATAAATGGTGAAGAAAGAACTCAAGAAAACATTTACCCACAGGAAACTACTGACAAGCTTTTGCACATATCCACATTGACCGAGCCCGAGACTCGAACCTATGCGGACATAGGTGAGATTGCATTGATCGGTAATGGCGGGCGCATTAGACCACTCTGCCTCCCGGGGCCCCGCTGACTTTTAATAAACCCAAATAAAATAAAATTAAGCAGTCCTTACTGTAAAAGATGATCATCATCGTTATCAACATCTTCATTATCACCATAAATTGACAGTCGTATTCTCAAGAAACTGGAATTAATAAATGTTTTAATAACGACTTCATGCAGACCTTAGATATGAAAAACACTTGTCAATTAAAACAAGAAACTAATATCTATATAAGGGACATCTGCATTATTGAAGACTATTTAAAATGGTAAGTTTTTTTTATACAAAAAATCTTGGTATTATCCATAATATTTATGCATTATTTAGTTTCAATTGGACATTACATTAAATTTCATTTTGACAAAAAATTATATAGAGAGACTAATATGCTATTATCATTGGTTTATTATGATTCCAAAGCGAGATTAAAAAACGATTCACACTTTTTTTTGTTCCTATTTCCTTGGAAATTGCGTATCTGAGCCATGATTCCTCCGAGCTACAAATATTTTGATTAAGAAACATTGCTGCATCTATGTGAACATGAGCAAATTTGACCATAGGGTGCACAGTGTATGATATAAAAATTCGAATGAAATAATTCAAACCATATGGCTGCTCACTCGGGTAGACATACTTCTTGTAGTACTGATTATTAAACAGCGGGGCAATCATTCAAATAACAATGAAGGAAAATTGCAGCAAGTAAAACAAAAATAAGATGTAAAACAAGAAAACTCTAATTATATTGACAGCTGAATTACATTTTCTTCAGGCTTTTATTTTGGGTTTTCATCTGTCTGCAGAAGACTTTTTGCTGTTCCCTTTTCTCACATAATTGTCATTTGCTTGCCTTATTTACTCATCAGTCTGTATCATCTCTCCTTTCATAAATACATTGTATATTTTCTCAATCAAGACATTCAGACATCTTGACACAGTAGCTCTTGACTCTTTCTTGACTTCATAGAGCTTTACTATGGCATTTGATCTTAAAATGCATTTTTTTTTTAAAGTACACGGGTTTACAACGGTAATGTTACCCCCCCCCATCCCCCCAACCCCCCCCCCCAACAAAAATGAACAAAAACAAACAAACAAACAAAAATTCAAAAAGAACAAAAGCAAAATGTATCTTGTATGATATCCAACACGCTAATATTTCGTCAACGGAAAAATGTCTCTACTTTGGGGTGTTTAAATGTTCAAAGCAGAAAATTGAAATGATTGTCTTTTCAACGGAACTTGTATGTCCCAAGTTCAATGGTGAGTACACGTGCTACTTTCACTTATTTATATATGTATCGATTTATTGTCTCGACTTTATTAGATAATAATGCATAAAAAGCGAGACATTTACTTTCCTTTGTCGACGTAAAGAGGTTCATTTTTAATAGTTCTGACAAGGTTTACATTGAAAAGTAGGTGTCCAAAAATGTTTTAAAAATGTGTAAAAACAAATAACTAAATGCATATTAGAAACTTTTATCAGCTCATCTATATATGCATAGAAATATGACTATTAAATTTAATTTTTTCTGCCTCAATCGGTCGATTCCTAGTCTTGGTAACAATGTTTTATTTGTTAAAATGTTTAATTCCAAACAGTATTAAAATGTGTAAAAAGAAATAAAATAAAAGATTGTTGTAATGATCTGAAAATCTAAACAGTTCATCTACGTATGTATACAAAATAAGATCGCAACAATTCATTTGTATACGTTGACTGGTTCTTGCCCAGTCTTTCTAAACTTTTTCTCGAGACAGTCAAACGAATCTATAAAAGTAAATATGGGCTGGACCAAATCAAAATGCCCTCACTGATTGACGTTGACAAGTGAAGTTCGGGTGACTTGTTTATATACATATATACCTCCTTTGATCTGACGTCATTGCTATTTAGTTATTTAGATAACTTTTATCAGTAGGGAGCAAACGTGTTTTGCAAACAAATGGTTTTTTTTTTTTAAAGTTTAAGTCATGTGGTAAACTGTTCAGAACTTGTAGACCACAGTGGATACAATAGATCAAGAAGATAAAACTGCTCGTTGTTTATATGGATCTCAATCTAATTATTGGAGACATAAACCTAATAGTGTATCGAATTTTATTTCTTTGCATTAAATGTATATTTAAATAAATTAATGACTTTAAAACCATTTTGTTTAATTATATAGTTTTAAAAAAAATATTAGATATTTTCATTAATTCAATTTTAGGATATGTTGGGAGATTTTATGAAGCGTGAATGTGTGTGACAGACAGACAATATAAATAAGTAAAGCAAAAGTGAAATTAAAACCCAACTAAAATTATAACCCAAGAGACCCCCCACCCACCCCACCCTCTCTCTCTCTCTCTCTCTCACCAGTACGTGTGCCTCCCAACCACGAAATTTACGTACAGTCTAGACAGGCTATTGCAACTTTGTATCATTGCTATTGTGAACACTTTAGAAAATCGCATGGAACGTGTACACATACAGTTACGATGATGGTTATCTGGTGTAAGTTCAAGGGTTTCGTCAAGAACCATATCTTTTTCGCTCTCACTCCACAGAGATTTGCATGTTTTTAAGGCTTTATTAGGACCTTGGGTGGGGTGGGGGTGGGGGTGGGCGCAGCAAATCGAACAGTGCCTGGTAGCGGCAAAATGATAAATCCGTCACCTCACACACACACACACACACACACACACACACGCACACCCACACCCACACACACACTTCATTAATTAGAAATAATACCTACATTTCATTCAATAGGTCAATGCATGTTTTGCCAGATATTTTTTGGTCATTGAAATGATAATCGTTGTTCATCGTTATCTACATTGCCGTTCTTTGTAAGTATCTTGCCGGTGTCCTTTTTTATGTTAACGATTTATTATCTACCTCCCTGACAAAGGAGTAGCGTACGCAAAAGATTTTCTTAGACGTAGGAGATGTTCCTACGGAGAGCATCGTTAAACACTTATGAAATAGCATACGATTTTATTACGCTTAAATCTCTGGCGCCCGAGGCAACCGCCCCGTCCGCCCCCTCCCCCCGTAAGTACGCCACTGTTAGCAAGGAACTGTTGTATCCTTTCTTGGACATTTCTGACTCAAACTTAACGTTTGAATATTATTATTGACTTCTTGAAATTAACTCTGTGTATTTTTTGAATGCTGGTGCATTTTGCATCTTGATTAAGGTGGCGCGCTATAGTTTCGTATTTTGATAGGTTAGAATTTTAAAGAAAAAGAATTTCCCCGGGTTTCCTCACTGGTTATACTGGCTATTTAAAAAAGACCTTGTATATCTTAGGTATTGTTCAAAGAACCTTTAATTCCCTTTATTTTGGTGTATGATTGATGGATGTAATATGGGTTATAGAGTATACAGCTTGGCCTAACTCCAGATGTGCACCTTTCAAAAAACAGCTAGCTCCACTTGGTCATTTTCACTTCCTGAACTTCAGAGGTAAATAATAAAAAAAAGAGCCGATAACTTTTTTTTTTTTTACATTTTATATCTTTGGTAATTCATTCATTGCACTTTCAGAAGCTGGTATTGTCTAGTCTGGCAAAATTCATTTTCCCTATTTTAATAGCTGCTAAGGATAGTGTACTTCGGACAAATTCAGGCTGATTTTTGGAGCACAAGGGAGCAGTCATTTTAGTTAGCAGTGTGCTAAGATCATTAACAATTTCCTAAAGTACAATATCCAAAAATATGTCAGCCGCATTAAATCAAAGCAGCATAGAGGAATGCAAACATTCTCCACACTGTGCATGTTTTGAATGCAAACAACTTCACCTTACATACGTCGCTCTCTCAAAAGTACATAATAACCGGTTAGCGCCCTCTAAGTCAACGTGCAGGAAATTGAAGCAGAAGTCAAAATAATCTCCAAGAATATTATGCCGTAAAATGTTTGTCTGCAGGATTGTTGAGCCGTAAAATGTTCATCTGCAGGGATATTATGCCGTAAAATGTTCATCTGCAAGGACATTATGCCGTAAAAGTTTCATCTGCAAGGATATTATTCACTACAAGGTTTATCTGCAAGGATATTATGCGGTACAGTGTTCATCTGCAAGGAAGTTTTGCCCTACAATGTTCATCTACAGGGCAAGACACAATATTGCCATTATTTGTTGCCAAGTTTGAATCATCACGTTCATATTTGTCTCTTTTGTATGTGGCTTCTTGTATACAATAAGGCACAACTCTGATGGGAGAGAGTTACTGGGCTGTGACAGTCCGTAAACAGTCTATTTAAAGGTCTACTAGTGTGCTCACACAACTTTCATTTTCATGGTAAATTTAATCTTCTAGATGTGATTTTTAAAGGTATTATGTCAAATACCGTATCAGTAATGAAAATAATGACCACAAACATCGATTTTTTATCGCACAAGGAAAACGCTCCAAGCCGATTTCGCGCTCGGCAATTTCCGTAAGACAAAGCGGAAGTGACGTGCTGTAGGGAACTGTTCATTTCTACTTTCGTTGTAAGTTGCATTCAGTAGATGGTACCGTGCGTTATCCGACCAGTGACATGCGAGATAGTCTGTAGTGACCATTTGATAGACCGTCCATAAAATTAAAGAGTCAATTGGTATTACGACCATCAGACGACTCCTGCTAAATGCAGTACCAAGAGTGTTTTCTCGCCATATAACTGAGTCCGTGAACACCAGATCAACAAAAAACCAAGGGTTACGGGAGGGTTAACAACATATAGACCGAGAGAAGCTTGTACAGAAGCGAGAGCTAGCGAGGGTAAAATATTTATACATCTTTATCTTTCTATATTATTGGTTATCAGCCGCTACCCCTCGCTATCAATATACCTAGCAAAAGAACGATCAATGAGAGAGGGCAATTTTAGGGGGAGGGTGTTTGCAAACCATAATAGCCCCCCCACCCCCCCAAAAATGAATCCTGCTTTACTATGACGAGCGTGTGTGTGTGTGTGTGTGTGTGTGTTTGTGTGTGTGTGTGTGTGTGTGTGTGTGTGTGTGTGACCCTTGGATTTTAGTTTTGCCCACTCCTCCATTATTATTTCCCCCCCTCAAAAAAAAGTTAATTTGCATGCCCATCCTTATTTCATACCTGTTCAATAATAATAATAATAATAATAATAATAATGACAAAACAAGTTTTCTGCTAAAGCAAAAATGTTGTGAATACTTGATGTATTGATCGTGTTTACTTGTAAAGGCTAATTACCCCTTCGTGTTGAGGCACTGGGAGTAAATTACCTTGTTTGCCAGAATATACATAACTGTGTCAATGGATGACGGTCTAGGTCAGAATCAAACCCACAACCCATTGCTTGTGAGTGTGAATACTAATGTCCGTTCAATGTGGAGTGTATAGTATTATTATTCACAATATGTACAGAACCATAGTTAAAAGGAATTTTTAAAAATACTTTAATGCTGTCGGTGTAAAGATTTTACATTCTAATGCTGCTCTAATTATATATATATATATATATATATATATATATATATATATATATATATATATATCTTTTTTTTTTTGTATT
>JAECUM010071158.1:0-16846 GCA_016617855.1 Megalonaias nervosa | reverse complement strand
TTTTCGCCCAGCATTACAATAACGTCAACAGAATAAGCACGACATCCCAAGAGACATTTTCGAACTGCCTCGGCTAGTTCCTTGTAATTTAATATATTAACTTTTTGATGATATTTAACATCTGCAGACTTTGTTTCGCTGGCCATTATTATTTATAATTTAGATAAAAATATATTATAATATGAACTTGATGAAAAGACTTGCTGATATATATGCGGAAGATTATATCGCCACAAAATTAACAGTAACAAAACTACAAGTAATTTTACCAATCACTAACGACAAAGTCGCAGACAAATTTTCTAGCTATAGCGAAGATGATATTTTGTACAACAACAATGACGATGAAGATGACAGCAAAGTTGCTGTCGCTGACAGAAAAAATTACAGCAGGCCGACAACTGGACGATATAATGCTAAGTATCGCATTGCGAAAAACATAATAAAATTTAATTTTACTGTTGCCGAACAACAACTATTTTGGCAGCTTATCAAACCGTTTTTACATCTAAAAATAACTGGCCAGCAAAGGAGCATAAAATACGATTTATTTTTGCTAAAATATTCAATTTGATGCCAGTTGATAATGCAAGAAAATTATATTTAATTTCGTTATGTAAAACTATCAAATGTAAATCTGTACTTGTAAAGTACGAACAAATTTATAATAACATTATTGCATCGCAGTCGATGAAATCGACTTAGTTGGCACCCAGCTATTAAATTTATCGCTATATCCTCTCCATTTAACTAAACTTTTGTTGCCGCGTTTTCGGATAACTTTTTCAATAACAAATATATCTTGGGAAGTTTTCTGAAGTTCCTGCTCGTAAAAACTACCAGTTATAGGCTCACCCAATAAATCCTTCAGCGCGTATGTTACAGGTATTGTTAAAAGTACTTTATCAACAACAAATACTTCTTCGCTCCAGTTTGGAGTAAATTCTTTTTCAAATGTTTTTTTCGTTAGAGAAATTCAAACTTATCACCAACTTTAAATTTATGTCTGTGGTATATGTTTTCGTTTGCTAATATCGGATTTTTAATTGCGTCGTTTGGCGACATTTTAGTGGTTCGATGTTTCGTGTTATTGTATTCGTCAACAATGTTCTGTAAATTATCAATATATTTATTTGTATTTTTAGCTGTCAAATACTTATGAATTTTTTCGTTTAGTGTACGATTAAATCGCTCGACGACAACGCTTTTACCTTCGTTTCCTGTAACATACTTTTTGATATTATTTTGTTCTAGAAACTGCTCAAACTTTTTATTGAAAAATTCTGCTCCGTGATCGGTCCAGATTTTATTTGGTTTTCTTTCTGTACTTGTTATTATTTGTTTTAACGCATCAGTTATCGACGTTCCTGTCTTGTCTAAAACTGGAACACTAAAAGCATATTTACTAAAAACATCTACAACGTTAAACAAGTATTTCTTATTATCGTTAAATTCAGCTAGATTTGACACATCTACTAAATCTATTGCCCAGATGTCATCAACGGCATTTGCGACAACTTTACGTCGCGTAAACTTTTTTTTTTAGGTTTGTGTAATTCAGCTGCAAGATTATTATGCAATTCCTTTCCGAGACCAAGTTTATATTTTGCTCCAATAAAACCCTGCACCAGCCTTCTATCAAAACGTTCTCGCATATTTATCGGTTTCATATCACGAAGTTCGTCTAACATTACTTTATCACAGTCTGATTGAGTTTTCTACACGAACGTTATCAGGATGTTCTATATCACGGTAGCAGATATCATGGCGCATTGCTATCTCATCAACTTGATTGTAAGGCTCTTGTCCTGGCAGCGGATTATCATTTTCATCTAGTTGTTTATCAAGAGGATTATAAGGTCCAGTATATTTATGGCCTGACAATGTCCAGCCTCCTTTTGGTTTTGGCAATTTGCCAAATACTTTATGTATGTCTATACCTGTTCCTATTATTTCTCTGTTGTTGCATTGTTGACAGTATGTGACAATTTTATTTTGCTCAAGACATAAATCTCTATCACAATCACACTTGCATCTCATTCTATTAATTAGTCGTCTACTAAAATAACGTCCCTGACATTGTCAGGGCAACCAGCTCCCAACGACTTTATCGCTGGGGATAATTTCTTTAAAAACATACTTTTTCTTTTTCCACAAATTGCGCAAAGACTTTTCAGCATCGTCCTGTTGTTCTTTGTTTTTTTCTGTTGTTTCATTGATATTTTCTGTTTTAGTTTTACATTTGAGACAATATGTTGACATTATATATTTGTAATTTAGACAAAATTACTAGTAAGCTTTAGATAGCTTTACAAAAATTAATTGCAATCTTATCATTAGCGTGAGAAGGTTGCTTGTCAAACTGTAAAATAAATTTTAAAAAATTAAATTTAGGCTGGGACATTTGTATAATAAACATTATACAATAATATCCACAAGCAGAAGTTCCAACAGGCTGAATTTGATTAGACGAATAATATATTATTTTATATTTTTTATTTATATATTTTTTTTCTCGCGTCACTTGGTGTAAGTCCAAACGAATCAAAATGATTGTTATTATAAACTGCTACCCAATGTGTACCAGATCCGTCATTGAAATCTTGTATATTTATCACGCAGGAACCACCTGAGATGTTAGCAAGTTCATCTTTGGAATAAACTCCGTGGAAGCTTTTTACTTGTTTTAGCTTATCAAGTATATCAAAGTTACTTAGCGGGAAGGCCGTGTTCCCGGCAACGTTGGTCCTCGTCCTATTCCCAGCAGATTTGGCAGTATACTTCCTGCTAACCCCGCTAAAAGTGGAGCTATTGGAATAAATCCGCCTTTGGTTGTTCTTCGACGTCGCGGTGTCTTTTTTTTCGTTGTTGTTTTTCTTCGTCGTGGCATTATATTGATCAGTCACATAAAATTAAACTGAAGGTTTCTTTATACCATGACCTTCAACTGCTTTTTTCGTTGCGCCAGATATTGCTCCAGACGCTGCTGCTAGCCCTAATGTACCTAACACCGGCAAAATTTTTGGTAAAAACGTTCTGGCTATTACTGATAATGCCGGACCAAAGAAACCACCTTGTTTTGCCATCGCTGTTATTTGTGCGGCACTTAAATTTAAAACAAAAGGTTTGCCGCGATCGTACCTGTTTACTTGTTTTTTTTGTCAACATTAATTTTGTTAAAATACCCTTGGAAATGTCAGGGTTGATTTTTAATGATACCTGCCTCTGCTTTGCAACAGCAGCTGCTAATTTTTTAACTTGACCATCAGTCAAATATATTTCTTTTACAATATATTTTGTCATCTTATATTAAAGTTACAGATTAAACTTGTAAAATTACTTGTAATTTTTAAACTTGTACTGTCATTTTACCTCCAACAGAATCAATCGTAATAAATTTGTCGCTGATCACTAACGCGTACGCGTACAACTGCGCTACTGGAGCTGCTCCTAATGTCCAAGTAATTTCAATATCAGCTGTTGAGTCGACA
This sequence comes from Megalonaias nervosa, assembly GCA_016617855.1. Lineage (NCBI taxonomy): Eukaryota > Metazoa > Mollusca > Bivalvia > Unionida > Unionidae > Megalonaias > Megalonaias nervosa. The sequence continues at coordinate 13,355 of JAECUM010071158.1, read as the reverse complement.
CCTCGAAAGTTGTGTTTACTAACATCAAAATAAAATATTGGATAAAGTGTACGAAATTCCTCTAGCGATATCTGAGATCCGTCTCCAACATCCTGACATTTTTGCACTGCGTCGAGTAGATACATGTAAGGTCGAGTAATATTTTTATTAGCGTCATCTGCAAAATTACATTCTATCGCTCGCTCCGGATATTGCTTTGAATTTAGTCTAGCATGTATTCGTCTAACATCGGCATTATCAAATATTGCATTATTTTGTTCTTGATTATCACGTCGCGCTTGCCGTTGAAATACAACAAATAATTGCCTCGGCAGTTGTTCACTTGATGTTGTTGTAACTCGCCATGTGTAGTCAGTAGTATTTGGAACTGCTGTTTGATATATTTTATGTTGCTGAAAATAAATTCTGTTTGTATGTTTTTTCAGCATATCATTTAATTCTGCTATTTTAGTGATTGACGGCGTTATTCGTGGCATCCACAGCACAAGTTTATTTATGATAAAATGTACATCGACTCCGCCCGACCTAAACAGGCAGTCGTTTTGTTCTGCTCGATCTAAAATAAGTGTATGTTTAACTGCCCGAAATACTTTATTGTAGTCGCGACAAAAGCCAAATATTGTACTTAACGGCAGCATCATTGTAATTTGACATGATCCTGCTGCAAGTGCCTTTCTTTTAGCATAACCTTCATTGTAACGTGGATTGTTTACGCTAATTGCTTTATTAACTAAATCTGACATTGCAACTCCGTCTGCAGCTGCTCCTGGTGGTGTTATACCCAAATTATTACAAGCAGCAGTAAGATAAACTCTTGTAGCATCTTGATTAGCGGCTGCATCTGGTGCGGCTATACCAAAATTGTTAGCATTAGCAATAAGAAAATTTCTTACAATTAGAAAATCTGCAGCGGCATTAGCTCCGTGTACCAAAACATCTTTGGCGAAAAGTTCATTTGATACGGCTAAACCACCAGTTCCAGTATCTTTAAACCACATCATATTAGTTGCAGTCGATCTGGAGTAATCATCAGAAAACTAAATAATATTTAAGATTGTACTTGCAACTTGCAGGTGACTTGAAATATCCTCAACAGTTTGATTGGCCAGTTGATATCTAGCACTTTTAAATAAGCACCAACCATTATTTATAAGAGCTACTTCTGTTCCAGCTGCAATTGCAACAGGCGGATTGGCCACTGTCATAATCTGACCGCGAACGTCTAACATTGCCTTATGTGGCAGTAGAAATACATCTTCGTCTCGAGTATTAAATGTTCTAATACCAGCTTTATTTGGTTCATTAGAATTTTCGTCGAGATACTCAACGTACTCAAATTCTGTTACAGTGTCATCGGTGTCATAAGTTTCTGCTAAATCGAGATAATTTTTAACAGACATTTTTTTATTTATTAGATTATATAAAATTTTATTGCGGCGCCGTTACTTTAGATATTAATTTTTGTATAATCTGCTCGCCCTTTGGTGATAAAAGTTTTTTTGTTGTTGTTATCATACCACGTTGAGTTTCTTTTGTTGGAGCGATTTCTGATATAACTTGTTTTATCTCAGATGAAGAAACCTGCGGTTTCTCTCCTTTAATTTTATCAGCTATTTTTTGACACACCGCAGTTTCAGCGGCAGATGCAGCTCCAGCTGCAAAAGCTTTTGTTGCGTCAAGTGCAATTGGTGCAACTTTACGCGCGATTCCCGGAGCATTTTCAATAATTTTAGTAAATATATTTCCCAAAAATCCACCAATAATTTTTCTTCTGTAAATTGTTTTTCTCTGTTTCATTATATCTGAGGTTATATAATTGTATTGTCAATCACTATGTTACGCAACGCGTAGGTGTAAATAGTAAGTAACAACCTCCTTATTCAAATCCAGCTGTCGTCCAGATTGATCTGTCAACTGCATATTTATTGCTGTTATTTGATTTTCAACATTTAGCGGATAATAAATAACTTGCCGTGGACTAATTTGCACGAGCGAACCCGATGGAACTTCTGGCGAGAAACTACATATTGCTTGCCCTTTACTGCCCTGGGCTGAGTAAGATCCAGAAGCAATAGAGCAATGTATTAATATTGTGTTTACTTCAGTTATATTTACCGGCAGTTCATCGTTATATGTTATAGTTTGTTCTGCTACAGATCCGTATTATTTGTGAGTAAATCCAATCAGCGACGCTATGCTTGTTGCTGATGAAAAATCTATTATCAAATTATTGTTTAATGTTATTCTAGCGCGTAGTGTGTTATAATTCGGTACCAATTCAAAATTGTCTGAAACTCCTCAATTTCTCGTTATTAATTCGCGTATCGTCTTATTTAAATCAGTTACGTTGTAGGCTCCTTGCGGAATTTTAACTGATTTCCATGTAGGTCTTGGAGCTGGAGCTAAAGTAAAATCAAATTTATCGTTTACCCCAGTTTTCATGTTAGTCATGGAATGCCAATACGTACATGAAATTAGTCCAATTCCATACTGTTTTTCAGTATCAAGTTGTATTGGAGGAATATAATTTACTGAAAAATTTGCGCTATCTTTAGCGGCTGTACTAGAGTCTAGTAATAATGTTGTTTACATTGTTATTTATTATATTTTTACAAAATTGATATTTATATCAAGTCGCGATGTAAAGTTTGGTATTCGTCAGATGTTAGTAAATTTTCCGATCTTAAATGATCAAGTATATCAATAATTTCATTATCAATTTCAGCGCCAACATTCCCAGCTTCCTTTGATGATATCAGCAGCATTAATCCGCCTATCATTTCAGCAGTTGATGAAAATATTTTTACACCTGTTCCATATATTTCATTCATGCGAAGATTCTCATTAAATTCAAATTCATCATAAAAATATACGTATTCAGATTTTCAAGATCTAAATTTCTTCGCTACAGACATTAAATTATGAGCAATAACACCATTCTTAACACGTTTAAAAAGTGCTTAAATAGCTTCTCCTTTAGCTGTATCAATTTTACTAAAAGCTTCTATTCCATTTCTATAAATATCATTTAATTCTTCAATAAAATCATCATATTCACTTCGTGACCATTTAGCAATATTATCAATATATTTAATATCATTTTCTTCCATAAAAGTACTCTAATTTAGTTATTTTATCTGCTGTCATTTTTATTTTTTATTTTTTCAATTTGCTTCCTTCTTTCAGTTTCCTCTGGAGATATAACTAGTGGTTCTTCGATTTGCTTCCTTCTTTCAGTTTTTTCTGGCGATATAACTAGTGGTTTTCTGCTGGTCTATCAGTTTCCATCAGACTCGGATCTGATACTCTTTTTAAATCTATTTCTTTTGCTATGGTACTCAAAACATTAGTGTGATGACCGAACTTTTTTTCATTAATTATTTGATTAAGAGCTTTGATATAAAGATCGGCGATAATACCTTCTCGGTATTTTTTAATAGCTTTGTAATAGTCTCTATTTTCCGGTACTACTAAATCGATCTGTTGCTTATTTTCCTCTGATATTTGCGTTAACTGTGCAATTTTTCCGTCAGCATTATATTTTTTTTTTAGAATATAGTATACTCTCGAATCTTCAAAATGGTAGTTTAAGTTAAACATTTTATACTCAACATCTTCTATTTTGTTATTTATATTTCTTAAATCTTTTTCAAATTCTGATAATACTCTTGGATAAGATTCTTTTCTCAAAATCTCCTGAAATACATCTCCTGATTCTTCAAGTTTTTTTTATTATATCTTCTAACCTTCTTCTAATCGGCCCAATTGTTAAACTTGATAATCGTCGTTCAAATTCAAGTGGATTATTAATAAGCCAAATTATTTCAGCTTGTCTAGCAATAGGATCAGCAATATATGCTGAAAGTTCTTCAGCCAATCTTTTCCTTTCTTCAGCAGATTTAGCAACAATTTTTGCAGCAGCTGCTTCTTGTTGTTCTTTAACAATTCCAACCAAACCTTTTTCCTGTAGTTTTTTAACTTCTTCTTCTGATAACAGTCTAGTTTCAGGTTGTTTTCCAAGTAGTGCTTCAGTAAATGGTTTGAGAATTGTAACTGTTGTTTCTGCAGCAGTTATTTGTCAACGTCGTGCTTGCTGTACTCGCTGTTTAAATGCTGCTTGAGATTGAGCAAGTTTTTTTTAGATCTTCTATATGTTTTCTGTACTTTGCTCGTTTATCCATAATTATTATATATAAATTTTATAAAATTAAGACTATCGAAAACAAAAACTTACTGCAAGTAACTGTCAATACAACAGCGAAACATTTTAGTTGGATCACGTGTAAGCTTATCAAACAAGAAAAAGTTATATTTATCTTTTGTAGCTTTATGATAAAGTTCGATAAATTTATCTTTTGTCTCATCACCACATTGCTCGTTCGCGATATTTCTAACGTCAACATTGTCCAGTCCCGGAAATAATATAAAACAACCAGTATTTCGCCGAATAAATCTGTCAACATTATAAAAACCTTGAGCTAAATAAACAGAATTACATTTCTTATTACGTGACAGTGAAAAATAGGATCCTATTTTATTCATTTCTACATTGTTTAGCGGAATATCATCAAAAACAGCTATTTTATGTTCGGACGAATCAAGTTGATTAACTGGAACAAGATCTTCTGGTTGTTTGATAATAAAAAAATCTTCACCAGCATCAAGATCATCACGAAGTTTGTCATTATATTCGCTTAGTAGCTCGTACTTATCTTGCTGTGGATTAATTGTATAAATATAAACTCGATCGTAGTTAAAATTATCGCCTAACAGTAAATTCATAAGCAAATTTGTTTTTCCCGATCCAGTTCGTCCAACAATAAGATAATGACAATCTGGAAGTTCGTTGTTATGTTTATGTTTCACCAACCGCTCTGTATCAAAATTTAATATCGACGATTTTGCCATTGTTTGTTATACATTTTATGTTATATTAAACTGACTAATGTTGACAATTTTATGTTATATTAAATAAATAATGAGCTATTATACAAACTTTGGAACATTAATAGTTGATTCATCAGCTTAAGTACAACAATAACAAACGGCAAGATTGATTTATCGGGCTATCTAAAAAAATCCGGCGACACAATGACAGCAAACCTGTTTATGTCAAATCAACAAGTACTAGATTTAGAAACTTTATATCCACCAATAAATGTTAATAACACACAAGCTGTTAGTTATGCACAACTAAAATCCGTACATAATAATAAACTATCATTTACAGGAGGAACTTTAAGCGGTAACTTAGATATGTCAGAAAAAAAAAAAATTTGGAGATCAGGTATCCACCAGCAAATTTAAATTATACACAAGCGGCAAGTTATTCACAGTTGAGGTATGTGGATGATAACAAACTTGATAAAATCGGTGGAACGGTTATAGGTAATATCAACATGTCAGGAATTTTTTTTTATAAATTTAGAGACTGCATATCCGCCAGAAAACTTAAATCAAACACAAGCTGTAAGTTATGCACAACTAAAATCTGTTGACGGTAATAAACTTAACAAAGCCGGTGACACAATGACAGGTAACCTTACAAGGAGCAATAACTCGAAAATTACTGGATTATCGACAACCTCGCCACCAGCTAATGATGCTGATGCTATTAGTTACGCTCATTTGAAAGAAGAACTTACCCTATATTTTAAAAAATCTGGTGGACCAATGTCAGGCAATATAAACATGAGAAGCAACAAAATAACTACGACATATGTTCCAGTTAACCCTAATGATCTGACAAATAAAGCGTATGTTGATAGTCTGTCTATTGGTATAAAACGAACTAAAAACAATGTTGGATACATTCCAACACTTTATAAGGCAATTGACAATCGAGTTGGGTTTTTTGGTATGCGCATCAGAATATTATCCTGAACATTATCCTTTATCACTTGCGAGGCCGATTAAACTCTAGTGTCAGTCGAATTTATAATTGGCGATTGGAAGGATCAAATGATCATATGGACTGCACAATATTGTATAGCACAAGAGACACTTACATTTCAACAACACAATATTTAACAATCCCGACAGAAAACACTGTAAACAAGTGCTTGTATTTTCGAGTTAATGTTTTAGCTGCTGAACACCCATTTCCAGGACTGACAGCATTTCAAATATACACACTCGACGAACAAATTTAATCTAATGCTATAAAATAATGTCAGAACCACCAATTATAACCATTGCAAGAGAGTTGTATGATAATATTTTTAACCCTAAAATATATTTTGAAGCCGTTAATGAAGCAGCAAAAACAATCCAAAATATGGAATATGGTGGCATCAGTTTATTAAACAGACTAATATCGCCAGATCATGTTACTAATTTTATTCGCGTTATGTATATGCGGGGACCACAACTGAAAAAAAAACAATAAAAAACGTTGATATTATAGGCAGATACTGTCATCCTGATAACTGTATAGAAGAGCAGGAACAAGTTGAAATTATATTTAAAGAAATATTACTCGAGCTTGATTGGTCTAATATAGATTTGATAATAAAATCAGACTTAATAAAAACAAGAGTTTATAGTGGAAAAACACTGGAAGAAAGACGAATAAACGAAAATCATATTCGTCTTGACAAACTAGCGGAAACTAAAAAAAATGAAAATAAAAAGAAGCAGAGATTTATATGATAGTTTTTCAAAACAAAGTCTATTTAAACATCTCGGTATGTAGCACCATGACAATGAAACCTTGGTTAAAATCGTTACTATGACGTCAGACGCAGAGTTAATTATTAAAGTGTACGCAAACGCAATTTTACTAATGATACGTAAAAAAGACCCAGAATTTGATCCGATTATTGTTAATAAGTCTCTAAAGATAACCAAAAGTTTAGACGATGAAATTAGTAATCTTAGTGATGATGAGCGAGAAAAGTTTTTTGAAGAAGTCAATCAAACAAAGTTGGAAGTAGAGTCTGATTCTTATTATGATATAAGTGAAGAAGACGATGTTCCATTATCATCAATCCAGTACTCTAGACAATTGTCACTACGAAATTATTACAACGAAATTAAAACAATATTCACAAAACCATATCAAAAATTAATGTTAAAAGTAGCTTCTGCTGTTGGTCTTCCTACAATTAAACTAGATAAGCTTAAAAAATTAACGTTAGCAAATTTCGTAGTCGCATATGCAATTATCAGACAACATCTTGTTCTCAAAAATTGCACATTAGATCAGTTGAGTTTAGTATTAGGGTATATTGATGAAACAGAAATCGATTACAGTAATTTGGTAAATAAAACAGATTTGTATGAGAGTGAAGTAGGAAATAGTTTTGATTCATATGCTTGGTTAAAGAAACAATATGTATTAACAGATGAACGATATGATGATACTTCGTCAGATGTTTATGATAAATACAGAGAGTTTTTAGCTGATCCTAAAAATAATACGTTCCGCGAGTTTCTTGATTCGATTGTTGGTGCTAGAGTTTTTAATATTACATAAAATATTGTATAATGAAAAAACAAATCATCGATTTGAATCACATATCAGAAGAAATTCCAAAACAAGATGTTGACGCGATAGCAGAATATTATAAATTTTATCATAAAAACCTCTGGTGTGTAAAAGAATGTTATAAATACTATCGTAGAATACTTCTAGTAATATCATATTTGCCATTGTTAATGACCAGCCCTGGTATAATTTCAAGTGGAGCATTATTAAATCCGTTTTTGTTAATAATATCTGATGTTGGTGTCTCTCTTTCAACAGCTTGTAAAAAGAGTGAACCCAAACTTGAAACAAAAAAAAAAATTCTTGTAAGACAGCAAGTATAACTTACAAAAAATTACATGATCAGATACGATCTTACTTGCGAGGTGTAAAATATGATATGGACGATTTAATACGCGAGTTTCGTATTATTGACAGTATGTTAACGGATATCCTACCAATGAGAGTCAGCAGGTATGAAAAAAACTATCATAAAATATGGTTCCAACAGTAGATGTTTATTTTTGTATAGCTTTAGAAATATCATTATCAAATAAAATATCAACCATATTGTCAATAAATGTCATCAAATCATCTGACCAACCTCTTATTCGTTCGTCATTTTCAGTTGCGAATAAGCATACTGACCCATATGTTGGTGATATATAGTAACCAACGTTTTTAATACAGTCGCTTATTATTTTAGGTTTTATGCCAGTATAGCATGAGGGTCATTTTATTGAATCAAATCTCTTACAAAATTTTTTGTCCATTGTATCCTCCAGATCCAAACTTGCATGGTCTGCTAATCTTTCAAAAGTAGCTAACTGTGAGTTTCCTTTGTGTGGCCATATAGAATATTGAGACGCAGATGAAACCTTTTGAAATTGCAAAGCCAGTGTTATAACGATTGAATTAGAATTCATACTAAGTGAGGATATACTGTTCTGAGAGAGAGAGGGCAAGATTTTTTTTTTACATATATCTTAAAGGAAAAGCTGGGTTCAAGTGTAATACATGCTTTATAAATATAGTTTGCTTTATTACATCTGTAACATTTGAGCACATTTGGTCCACCAGTTTATGAGAAATCAGTCTCTAATTTCTCCGTTTTCTGGGTAGAGGAGGTTTCTATTTCCTCTTTGATGGTACTCCATTTGCGACGTGTACCTGGTTCTTCTGGTTCTTGACATGTTAGTTCTATCAGACCTATCAACCCCAAGCCAATACTACCTGAAAAAAGAGTTAATTCATTTGTCTCAAAGTGCCTTGAAAGAGGAATAATGACACTGCTCAGTGATAATTAAACTTTGGTGTGACAACATTAGGACAATAAATGTTCAGAAGTCTGTACCTGTAATTCTGAATTGAAATATCTAAAACTATCTTGTTGCCATTTACATCTACTTTTAGTTTATGTATAGTAAATTGAAAGTTATTGTTCAATACAATAGCTACTCCCCGTGAATCTGAATGCAAAAGGAATGATACATTTGTAACCCCAAGATGATCTAATATAAGTCTCCCATCATTTAATAAAATGTGTATCTTGCAATAGATATATTGAGTATTCCTTCTTTTCTTTAGGTAATTCAATACATACCTACTTTTAACTGGGTCCCCCAACCCATGGCAATTCATAGAGGCTATTCTCAATGAGTCATCCACTGTCTTTATTATAAAATTCTTGATATTTGACATTGATAAGTACATTACTTCTAAGATTTGCTAAGACATTCTTATTCACAGCGAACATTTGATTTGTAAGTCTTAGGTTACATATAAAAAGAAAGTTCATATTGTCAGTAAGAGAGAAAAAAACACGGAAAGAGCGAAGGCGATTTCTGAAACAAAAAATAACACAAATAGCCAAAGGTCATTCAATAATGCTGATAGAAATAGAAATGCAAAAATATTAAAGAAACAGTAATGTCCAGTAATTCCATAAGAGTATTTTTGCAATTGTTATGATTGTTGTTTTGCCACAAAAATGGGTAACTTGACTTTTCCAGACTTAAAAACTTTGCTCTATAGAATTTTTTCTTAGTTAAAATATCTTATGTACTCAAAATGATATGACCTGTTAGTATGCTTCATGTTGTTTACTTAATATTGGAGAAAATGTTGTTGCTTTTGGCTTACCAACAGATACCCCTCCCCAACCTCCGTTGGTTGGTGCTCTACAGTTTCATATTTTGCATAGGTTTACAATTTTTAAAGAAAAAGAAATTCCCCGAGTTTCTCATTGGTTATACTGGCTATTTAAGAAAGACCTTGTATATCTTAGGAATTGTTCAAAGAACCTTTAATTCCCTTTATTTTGGTGTATGATTGATGGCTCTAATATGGATTATACAGCTTGGCCTTACTCCAGATGTGCACCTTTCAAAAAAGTACTAGCTCCACTTGGTCCTTTTCACTTCTTGAACTTCAGAGGTAAATTGTAAAAATGTGCTCATAATTTTTTTTTATATTTTATATATTTGGTAATTCATTCATTGCACTTTCAGAAGCTGATATTGTCTAGTCTGACAAAATTCATGTTCCCTATTTTAATAGCTGCCAAGGATAGTATACTTTAGACAAATTCAGGCTAATTTTTGGAGCACATGGGAGCAGTCATTTTAGTTAGCAGTGTGCTAAGATCATTTACAATTTTCAAAAGTACAATATACAAAGAATGTCAGCCACATTACATCAAAGTAGCATAGAGGTATGCCAACATTCTCTCCACTGTGCATGTTTTAAATGCAAACAGACCTCACCTTACATACATCACTCTCTCAAAAGTACATAATAACTGGTGAGCGCCCCCTTGAATGTATTAAGACCAGTTTTTGTTTTACATGGTGTACATCATAGAAGTGGGTATTTTGTGCTCTCCAATCAAGCAGTAAGACTTTAGATGACTTTGATTTATAAAAGCAGGCTGCTTTTCTAATGTTTTTGTAAGTACGTGATCAAGAACTCAAGATGTATTTAAAATTATTGCTAAAAATAGGTATGTTGGGTAAAACCTGTATTTTTTGGCATGGTTAACAAGCGCTATCTTCCTTGTTCAAGCTAGAATGAAAGATTAATAGTAAATATGTTATTTTACAAACAATTTAGAAAAGTTAAATATCGACACTTACTATAATAATAGTTTTGATAGAAAAAAATCCTTGAAATGTCAGCTTATCTGAAAGATTTTGCAAACTAAACATTTTGTGGAAAGAAGTAACCTTTTCATTACATATTGTTATTGCTAAATAAGGAAGTAATTAATCACCTTTATAATTACTAATTAAACATTAATTTGGTCGAAAATGAGAGAAAGGATTTAAACGAAATCTTTGAAAGTCAAATTCCTTTGTAGCTTTTACGTATTCATGACATTTACAAATTTTATTCATATTGACATAGTGAACTAAATTTAATTTATTGATCAATTAATGAAAGTAATTTTGTGAAGTTAATGATTATTCATTAATATGTGTAGTTATCATTATATATAAGTCAATTATGTAGCTACAGATGTGATATTCTTAGAAAAATGTATGAGAATATGTGAATGAAAAATTGTATGAGCGAAAGTGAATATATGAAACTATTCCTTATTTTAGTTGGAGTGTTTTGGTAAGGACCAAAAATTAAATAAAGAACGTCTTTTTAACACAGTTGGATGAAATAATTCAAACTTTAGAACTTTGAAATAATTAACTGACGAAAATAAGAATACATTGTGAATTATAATCTTGGGGTAAAAACAAACTAATTATACAAAATTACACAGGAAAAGTTCAAAAGTAAAACAACAATGAAACTTTATGGCAATCAGTTTGCTAAATATTGTTTTCACAGGGATGCATTATGAACCTAAATGCTTGTGGAAATATTTATAGAAAATGTACCAATATAGATTACATAGGACAGAGTGCAGGGTGACATCAGTATCATGATGGCAAAATGTCATGTGATACACACCTTGCTGCACCCATTAAAGCTATAAAGAATATTGTTCTATTTACTATAAATTAAGATGCATTAAGATAGCATGGTCTCATCCCCATAGACACTGTAGAGGCTAAACAAATTATACTACTCAGTTGTAATATGTCTGTAGATACAAAGAATTTAGCAACAAATGGTTGAAAAGACAAATATCAGCAAATGTCTGAACGTACAAATGCCATTCAGACTTGAAAATGAAGTTGTAGTTACCTGCTTTGATATGACTGAATTACTCACTCTGTGATCCATATTTCAAATTTCATAAATGTTAGTTACAGTTGATAATTATATCAAGTGTGTAGTAAATATAGAGTTCCAAATACTCTCATGTGTGAAAGTTACAAAGTCCTATCCTTTCTGTGGTTGAGTGGCTCTCCATGAGATGCATATATATGCAAATTTTCATGAGTATAGATCAAATAGGGCCTAACATATTCACCAGATAGCTGAAAAGACAAACATTTCCAAAGCATGCAAACTAGTCAACACTGACATTTTTGGCACTGTGGAGTTATCCTCTGTATTACTGATGCTCATGCCAATTTGTGAGAGCAGGTGCAGTAGGGTCCATGACATTGAGGGTGTAATGAATAGATTGCTGAAAATCCATATCTCTGAAGTATTAAACGTGGGTCACACTGATTTACTTTGGACAAGACTGAAATATTTTCATTGTGGTATATCCAAATGCCATAACTACTTTATAGACAACTCACATACCAATTTCAAGAGTGAATGTGAAATAGAGCTCATCATAACAAGGGTGTAATAATCACGCAGCTGAAGCAAATAATGGCATTAGAGCATGAAAATGAAGTCACACTGACCTAATTTTAATTTTAGAATTGCTGAACTGTTTGGATTCTCCCTGAGATGCATCGATACACCAATTTTCAGAAGACTAGATGTTACTGGGTCAAAGATATTGAGTGCATAATGAACCAATAACAAGGAATCACATGTTGAGTCATTTCAGTATATTACTTCTCTTGATTTGCTAAAGGCAGAATTCAGACTCTCGCAATTTCATTACTTGTACTTAAATGCCCAAAAGTCCATAAATCAGTTGCATTCTGCATGTATTTTTATGTGAGACATAAAATTTATTATCTTGATTTAATCTACCCACCTACCAAACCTATCTACCTATCTACCTATGTTTTAAATAAGTAAAGAATGAATGTTATGATGTATATTATGACAGTACAATACACCACCATTTATTACTTAAGTATCTAACCGACAGTGGCTCTTCAGTAACTGTTTTGAAGAGACTCTAAAAGTACTTGGAACACAAGAAATTGATCGAAGCAATATATGTAATACACTCTGAAACTGGAACATGGTGGTGCGTAAAAGTTTACTGTTAGTCAGTTCAAGTTTCATTTTGATTATCATGTTTTTCCTTTCATGTAGCCCAATGCGAACAGTTTGACTGACATCTAACAAAGGTCATCCTGATTAGCACCATCTCTAATTCAAATTTCACAGCCTACATCACTTGTGAGAGCATGGTTAATTACACATTTGTGTAATATAATCATGATGGCAAGGCTTTATAGCCAAACAAGCCTTTGATGATGCCCTATTGGCCATTTGTTTGCAGCTAACAGTCTCTTACCGAAGTTATTGAATTTTGTTTAGCTGAAAATTTCTATAATTTGTTTTTATGTAACTGTATAAGCATGTCATAACAAACTCAAGATGATATTAAACAGGATTTTTATATATCCAAATGATCAGACAAAGCAGTACACTGAAATAATATTTAAATTGTCATCAGATTTGAGCAGTATAAAAAAATATTAAATGTACAGATGTTTGTGACAGTTCTGTATACACATAAAATTCATTATAATTTTCACTGGCTAATTTTTTGTCAGCTGAATGAGTA
>JAECUM010071151.1:0-25501 GCA_016617855.1 Megalonaias nervosa | reverse complement strand
TATATATATATATATATATATATATATATATATATATAATACTTTTGGTAAATCATTTATGAGCGAAAACCAAAATGAAGTCTTTTAAGAATGTTCAGATTTAACACAAAGTGTTAATATATTATTTGAGAACAATATTAGGTTTAGCCTTTTTCCACTTATTTACAGTTTTAATTTTTTTTATTTAACATTTATGCCTCGCCTTTGCGAAAGTTTTGATGATTTCATGAAAATTACTAGAACGGGTATTTTACACTTTCTGAGTTCGTTCGGAACCTGATATGTAAGAAAATTCTTCCTTAATATTTATATTGTTTAAATAAACTTACGTATAACTAATATATTGTAATATATACATTATTTCTCAGCAACAAATGTTATAACTAAACTTAAATTGTAATAATTACTTGCACTGGCTAAAATTATTTAAAATATATGAAAATTTACTATGTCAGTCATATGAAATCACTAGTACTCCGGCCTGGTATTCTTAAAATAAATTTTTAGGAAGCAACGGTAGCGCAGTTGGTAGAGCGTCGGACTCGTAATAGGATGGTCACAGGTTTGATACCGGCTCAGGTCAAGCCATTTCCTTGGCGTGGTATAAATATAGTCCATAGGATGCTAAAATTGCCGTCAAAAACAAACAACAACAACACCCACCCACCCACCCACCCTCCCAAATAAACCAAAAACAATAAATTCCAAAAACAATAAATTACAGAACAGAACGGTCCTTGTCAGGCCGCTTTCAGAGGTTAAGAGAGATCCAGTCCACTTCTAAAGTTTGAGGCCCCTAGGCCCTGGTCATATTGAAATTTGGAAATGAATCGAATGCCAAAACAAGGTCATATAATTTGCTTTGTAAAGATTTAAAACTAAACTAAGTACACACACAACAAAGTATGTTTATAATTATATTCTAATATGTAAAAACCGAGTCCCGAGGTTGAGGTCCGGATCATATGGCACCATGCCCCCCTTCCCTCTGATTGGGCCCAGTCCATATCACCTATAACATTGATTTCTGCACTTGAAGAAAGATAGGATAGTATAAGTAAGACAGTACATATTGAAATAAAAATAAATAAATAAATACATAAATAAATACAAAATTAAAGGTTTTGATAGTCAAATTCAGATTAATGGTACCGGAAAATATTGAATTCACGGAAATAATAATTTGAAATATCAGTGTAAAATGAGGTAAAAGGGGTGAAAGGAGGAAAACGGAATGAGTAAGCAACGGGAGATTGACGTTGAAGAAAAAATGTAAGAAGAGTGGCTAATTGAAAAACCTACCGACTATATATAGAGAGGGAAACTATATATAGATTATATGGATATAAATATGGACGCGGACATCAGCAGATTCCTATGTAAAAATTTGGGAAGCAAATAATCTCTGGACACTTTTTTTTAGTTTTTTTTTCCCATACAGTCTACAAAATGGTAGGGTATTATACCATAAAACGTGTGGTGGATTTAGAAATTTCTCTTTGTTTTGAATTACACAGATTCAGTTGATGCTAAGCCGCACTTTCAAATATACAAACAAAGATATTCGTCAGGAAATAGAAACAAACTTGTTGATAATAAAGGTCAGTATAAAAGCAAATAACACGTAATTTAAAAATAATCTCTCTCTCTATCTATCTCTCTCTTACAAAAGTTTTATAAATACATTGCAATAACTTTTAAATATTTATCTGCCATATTCAAATATAAACAATGACAAAGGAGGAAGACAAAGAAAAATAGATTCCTTTCTATTGGTCATTAAACCATACAAATAACGTAATTTTAAAGTTTAGTTTGGGGTAGGGGAGGTGTTAGTGAAAAACCAAAAGGCACATATGTTAGATAGCGGATATTTGCGACTGTTTCCATTTCTAAACTCTAACTACCCTCAGCTCCTCAAAATGATAGATCGCATGTGTGTGTATGTGTTGTATGTGTGTTGTATGCAAATAAAAATAGAAGGAAGCAGCAGTTATTTAACCCAGAGAGAGAGAGAGAGAGAGAGAGAGAGAGAGAGAGAGAGAGAGAGAGGGAGGGGGAGAGAGATTATTTCCTCGGTCTTGGGGGCCGAGGTTGGAAATCGGTCGGTGGATAGCAACGGGTAGGTTGCATGTGCTATATTTGAATTTTGATTGGTTAAATGACTGGAACGGTATAAAACGAAGTTTAATAAGAAAAGGCCCATTGGTCAACCTTATGGTGTACTGGAACAGTAGGCCAGTATCATCCCTGTATTCATCTTCGCTAACCTTGGATAGCGAAGATGCCCTGTATTGCCAATTACAAATAACAGGTGGTCATTTAGTTGTTTAAAGCACCATCTATCAATCGCCGTGACAGGTAGTGTAAAAGGTCCAAGACCCAATTATATCAAGATTACAAGCAGGTTTTTACGGCAGTCAAATTCAGGCTGTTGGAAAGCGTTAAGCCGCTCCGTTTTTGATAGAGGGACATCGGCCTTTAAACTATTGTGATGATTTTTAAACATGATTTCAGAAATTTTCGTTTTTCTTTCAAAAAGAACCAACCTAAATAAACGTTACCAGCTATCACGTAAGTCCATTCACAATTCTATGATTTTTTTTTCTTTAGCCGGACGAATAAAGATTAACCGTCAGACTTGATATAGACTTGTCACTTGTCACTAATCCAAATAAGGTTAACCTCAACATTATATAGGACCTTGCACTTGTCACTAATCCATACGAGTTTAAAAGTAGATTAACCATCTACTTTTTTTTTATAGACTTGTCACTTTGTTAGCAATCTATACGAGATTAATCATGAACTATATACTGATTTGTCACTAATCCAAATGACTTGTCACTAATCCATGCAAGACTAACCATCACATTTATATATACTTTCCACAAAATGATACAAGATTAGCCATCAGTTTTATATAGTCTTTTCACTTGTCACTAATCCATGAAAGATTAACAGTCAAGTTTGTATAGACTTGTCACTTGTTGCTAATCCATACAAGATTAACCATCAACATTATATAGGCTTGTAAATTGTCAGCAATCAATACAAGATTAACAGTCAACTTTATACATGCTTGTCACTTTTACTAACCCATACAAGTGTTCATTTAGAGAAGATCGAAAGGAATGTGAAACAGAATCTTTTCTTTCAGACCCCCCCCCCCCAAAAAAACAACCCTAAAAAGCTAGTTACAGAAGATGAGGTTTGGCACGCGATATACGCGTCTGTGAAAGGTTTAGCACCACGTGCCTGTAACGTATCTCGGATAATCATGAACATACAACCGACAGCCAAACAACACTATCTTGTCTATGCGATACGTGCCAGAATTTCGGTCCATTGATCCCAGACAAAGTGGTAAGGATTGTAATGAACGACGTCATTCCTCTCTCTCTCTCTCTCTCTCTCTCTCTCTCTCTCTCTCTCCGTTTATCTCCGTTATAAAAGCCAACCTAACTCCTAACTAACACAATTATAAGAAAATTTTATAAAGATTGAAGCATTGGATAATAAGCGAATGATTTAATGTAACCATTAGCAGTTAACAGATGTATGCGAACACACACACACACACACACACACACACACACACACACACACACACACACACACACACACACACACACACACACACACACACACACAGATGTACATCTTTAAAAAAAAAATAATATAACCTCGTTACGTTACATTCAGGGTTTATCTCGTTACGTTTCATTCAGGGTTTATATGTAATCAAAATATATATATAACCTCGTTACGTTTCATTCAGGGTTTATATGTAATCAAAATTTGTCTCGAAATTTAAAAAATTTAAGGACAAACAATAGGCAAAACAGAAAATACAAATTCCTGATTTTTTTTTTTATCATACTATCAGATACGTGTGCTGGC
The DNA here is from genome assembly GCA_016617855.1 of Megalonaias nervosa. NCBI lineage: Eukaryota > Metazoa > Mollusca > Bivalvia > Unionida > Unionidae > Megalonaias > Megalonaias nervosa. Next base: position 21,598 of record JAECUM010071151.1, on the reverse strand, counting down.
ACGGATGGCTTAAAATAATTTTTTTTTAAATAACCAAATCAGAACACAAAATATAACCATGTATCAACGAAACATGATAATTCACCTTTAAAATGATAATCAAGGATTGAACTCCTAATTAGTTGACTTGTCTCTATATAAATAAATAAAAATAACAAAGTGAAACAAACACAAACTAACTCGGTCCTAAAATTTTTATGGACTGGTTTACACACTTTGATGTCCTATAATCTCTATGGACTAGTTTCTATACTTTGCTGTCCTGAAATCTCTGTGGACTGGTTTCCACATTTTGCTGTCTTGTAACAACTATAGACTGTTTCCACACTTCGATGTCTGTAATCAATGAACTGTGTCCGCACTTGGCTGCCACTTTTTAGTTAATATTAAGAAAAATCTGAATTTTGTCTATTCTATATTTTATTCGAGTTAAAGCATTTAAATTGGACATTATGATAAAAAGTTTCCCTAAAAAGGACCAGTCTGCTGCTTCTTTATTCTATAGATATTATTACGTTTAAATAAAATTGTAAAAAAACATATTTCTTTTAAAAATAGGTATGTTATTTCTCGCCAAGGCTTGCAATTATCTTTCTTTTTCCACGACTGTGATCTTTCCATTTAAAACAAAATATCTTTTATTCCATTTGTCTATTCCGTCTCATTTTCCTCGATTTACATCCACACTGCAACCAACACAAGCAACATTGTAGTCTTTATCGTGATCTTTCTTCTTGTCTCCTTCATCACTGTCGTCAAAATGTTATGGTCTTATGAACCATTGTGCTTTTTGTACTGTCAAAACTACAAGAAAACGTATCATCTCTTTTACAGGATAATGTGACTGGGTGGGACGTCATGCTACATGTCTACGGATTGATGCCCCAGTATAAACTGCCACACTGCAGATACCGTAGCGATATGACTGAAAATTTTGTAAAGCTAAGTTAAAAATCCAAATCTATCACACACACACACACACACACACACACACACACACACACACACACAAACACAAACACACACACACACACACAGAGTCTCTCTCTCTCTCTCTCTCTCTCTCTCTCTCTCTCTCTCTCTCATGTTTACAACGTATAAATTAGTTAGACATTTTGAGTTATTATTCGCTAAATCACAAACTTTCAATAAATTGTAATCATTTACGTCGTTTGGTAACCTTTACATTAAATTTATATGGAATGATCAGCAATATCCAATGCTAAAATGTAATATCTCGCTAGAAGGTTTCGATATTCGTGTAGAAAAATTTATTAATTTATGATTTTTAAATTCTTGCTTCGTAGTGAGCAGCCATAATTATAATACATTACTATTATTTTCTTTTTAATTAAGTAGAAAGTATTTGCATGAAGAATTAGCCTGATTTGAGATAGATTCTCAGTCCATAGGAAAAACACACAATAAAGAGGCTCTCGCATTTACGATGCCGACTCATGGTTCAATATTCATCTATTAAATTCACACAGTTATGAAAATGGAATCGACCATGACTTTATTCGTTTTGTTTGACGTGTTACAACTCTACGGTCTTAAGCAAAATAACAGAAAAGAGTGAAAACCAACAAGTATTGTAAAATTGAACAAATAATTTATCTCCTTCGAGTACAAATTGAAAATTTAAATTTAAAACCAACTTACAGGACTGTGAATAAAGTCTCAAATAGTCCTAAAAGTTTTATCAGAAGTCTAAATGTATAAAGTTCCAAAGGAATTCTAGTGGTCTTACAAATAATTTCCAATATTGACTGTGCTGATGTGCCTGAAGTTTCAAATATGCTAATGTGCCAGTAGCCTGGATTGTTGTGATATGCCAAGAATATTTTGATGTATCACAATAATATAATCCAAAAGTGTTCTTGTCTGAATTCACTATAATTTAAAATTGTTTCTGTCTAAGAATATTATTAATGAGTACTTTGTATTTCCAGTGAACAATAATTTGAATAAATAATTCCACACAAATTAAAAACTGTTATAAGACTGGTTCTACTTCAAGATTTTAAGGCAAGAATGAGTAATTTCTCAGATAAACAATATTATGTAGAAAGCTAATTGCAATGTCCTAGACTCAGATTAAGATAAACATGTTTACCTCCATTGATAATGATCCTATTATTTAATCTATACTCACAGAGAAATATTAGCTATCGATGTTGTTCACAGAATTAATTTCCTTAGTCAGGTACACTGTGAACTTGATTTTGGACAAGGTCAAGTACAAAATACAAATGTATATTATATATAATGATTGAAAAAAGCCAACAAATAATACAAATTAAATATACACAGCAGAGATCGAATGTTCTTTGCATGCAATAAGTGTCACGTGATTTGACATCGGCACATTTCCATAGTTTGCAAATCATTCTATTTACACGTACACTCACGACTGACGGCTATACATTGAACTGACTGATTTGTTACATTTAGTGCTCGTTGTTCTACATCAAAGGCTTATATGACCATAAAAACACCATAACCGGACATGTTTTTACGACAAAATTACGACTCATAAGAATTTGTGCATATTATACATCTTTGGAAACCAACCCGCATGCTTTTCTCAGCTCATATTTTTTCAAAATAAATGGAGGTTTATCTTACCCAAGGTAGGTAACCCACTGTGAGTCGCTTGGCTGGTTCACGGTTCCGACTTTCGACTGCATGGTACTTATGGGACCGCTCTAAAGATATTAAGAACTTATGAGAGAGTGGTGGTTGTAAGGTGAAGTTGTTTAGATTTGCAACATTTGCACATGCTCAGTGGAGAGAATGTTGGTATACCTCTATGTTACTTTCATGTACTGTGGTGGAAATTTCTTTGGATATTATACTTGTGGAAATTGTTCATGATCTAAGCGCACAGCTGACTAAAATGATTCTCCCTTGTGCTGAAAAAAAGAGCCTGAATTAGTCTAAAGTACAATATCTTTAGCAATTATTAAAATAGGCACGCCCGGACCTAGGATGTGCGGGGCCCAAGGCAGCAAGCGATGAGCGCGGGGCCCCAAGCAAAAAAATTGCATTACGGAGAAGCGCGTGGCCCAAGGCGGTTGCCTCGTTCGCCTTGCCCTAGGGCCGGGCCTGTGTGAAAATAGGGATACGAATTTTGAAAGACTAAACAATACCAGCTTCTGGAAGTGCAAAGAATGAATGACCAAATATATAAAATGTAAAAATGTACAATTTACCTCTGGTGTCCAGGAAGTGAAACTGACCGAGCGAAGCTAGTAGTTTTGTTTTTTTATACATACACATCTGAAGTAAGTCCAAGCTGTATACTCTAAAACCCATATTACACACAAGAGTTATACACCAAATTAACGGGAAATAAAAGTTCTTTGAACAATACCTAAGATATAAGAGATCTTTTTTAAATAGTCAATAAAATAAGTGAAGAAAACTGGAGAAATGCTTTTTCTTTACAAATCTAACCCTATGCTAAATACAAAACTGAAGAGTGCCACCTTAAAAGAAATATGAAACATTGTGTAAATATTTTTCTTATTTTCATATCACCATGTATGGTGTTCTGAAAAAAATGGTATATTAACACTGATGTTATGCATAAATATAAGCTAATTATGCTAATTTTGCCCATGCTTAAACAATATGCCTTGTATTGCGTGTAATGACCTTAATTATTGCAATATTGTGTGTAGTGTAATATTGCGTGCAATGACCTTAATTATTGCAATATTGTGTATAGTGTAATATTGCGTGTAATGACCTTAATTATTGCAATATTGTGTATAGTACAATATTGCGTGTAATGACCTTAATTATTGCAATATTGTGTATAGTGTAACATTGCGTGTAATGACCTTAATTATTGGGAAATTAGAAGTCTTAGAACACACAATTGAAGTCAAATTTAAAACTGCTCCATCGAAGTGAAAGAAATATATAGTGAAACTATTTTTTATTTTTTTTTCATTAATTTAAAATGAAATTAAGACATGAATGATGACAAAGCGAAATCGCTTTCTTCCATAGTCTAGTGTTTGAACAATAAGCAAACATTTTAAGTTTTGTCCTCTGACCTCCACGAACTTCGTATGTTCCATCCTTTTCCAAACTGTAAAATTTATTGATGACATCTAAGGAACAATTGTGGCAAGTTTCATGCTCCTGTCATTCAGCATAATATTGGTTGCTACTTGGACAAAATGCTATATGCATTTGTTAAATTGCTCATACGGGGGAAGTGGTGGATTTGTGTGTGACTTTAACACTAATAAATACGGGGGGGGGAGCAGGAAAATTATTAAAAAGGACTGTTTTGATGTTTGCAACTGAAATGTTTCTGCCATACAACCACAATTAAATCATGCGATAATAATACCTTTGTTTCTTTATGGGGACACTCTACAGATGTTATGAACTTTTGAGAAAGAGGTGGGTGTAAAGTGAAGTTGTTTACATTTGCAACATGCAACACGCAGAGAATGTTTGTATACTTCAATGTTACTTTCATTTACTGTGGTTGAAATTTCTTTGGATATTATACTTGTGGAAATTGTACATAATTGTACATAATCTAAGCATACAGATAACCAAAATGACTGATTCCCAAAAATCAGCATGAATTAGTATAAAATTACACTATATTTAGCAGTTATTAAAATAGGGAAACGAATTTTGCCAGACTAGGCAATACCAGCTTCTGAAACTGCAATGAGTGATTTGTCAGATGTATTAAATGTAGAGAAAAGTTATGTTGGTTTTTATTACAATTTACTTCTGAAGTCCAGGAAGTGAAAGTGACCACGCGGAGCTAGTATTATTTTTTTTTTTTAAAGATGTACATCTGAAGTAAGGCCAAGCTGTATAATCTATAACCAAAACAACACATCAATCATACACCAAAATAAAGGGAATTAAATGTTCCTTGAACAATACCTAACCTATACAACTCCTTTTTTAAATAGCTAGTATAACTAGTTAGGAAAACTGGGGAAATACTTTTTCCTTTAAAAATCTAACCCTAAGCAAAATAAGAAACTGTAGAGCGCCACCAAATGCAATTGTTGGGGGTGCAGCGAACGCAGAAAATGAACCGCTGACGGAAAGCCATTCACAAAAAGAGATATGTATTCTTTTGTGTGTATTAAATACTACTACCAGCATGATAATTTTTGCATGCCTATTACGAGTATTATTATTATTATTATTATTATTATTATTATTATTATTATTAAATTAATTTCTTTCTTTCTTCCATATTTCATTTCTTTCTTTCTACTCTCCCTTCTACTTTCCGTCCATCGTTCTCTTTCTTTTTCTCTGTTTCTTTTTTCTTTCTAATATATATTTAAATGAATATTTCCTTCAGTTGTATGCGAATATTTGGTACCACTACAAATTATATTCAGCTTGTGTCTTGTGGCGGTATGCTACCGTGTGCATTAACATTTGCATAAATATTGCTGTATGCTATCATGTGCATTAACACTTACATGAGTATTTCCGTATGTTACATTGTGTATTAATGTATTAACATTTGCATGGTTGTAAATGGTCTCTTAACAATTAGCTTGACTTTATGGTTATACTTTTCATTTGTGTTCTTTTCTTGTTGCGTTCTTATTTCTCATCTACGTTCATTCATTCATTCATTCATTCATTCATTCATTCATTCATTCTTCCTCTCAGATTTTCTTCTTAGCTTTTAAAGTATATATATATATATATATATATATATATATATATATATACATATAAGGTTATTATATAGGTAGTAGTAGTTATATATATATATATATATATATATGTTAAGGGTATATATATATATATATATATACACACACACGCATGAACAGTTGTTTCTATGGCATATTGTTTTCAGACTATTGTATAAGGTAAAAATTAACTTTATATACGCGAAGCATGAAGGTGTCAATGAAATCATCTGTCGCCTCGTATTTATCTTTTCATAAATTTACTTTTCCTTCTTTTTTTCTTTTTACCTTTCCGTTTTCTTTATCTCCTTTGCTTCTTTCTTATTCTCCTCCTTTACTTTTCGTTTTCTTTTCATGTCGTTTATCACTCATCCACATACGTTTCTTCCATCTTTCCTGCCTTTCTTTCATTACTCTTACTAAAATGCGCACATGTACATTTGTTCGTGATTTTTCTTCATGAACATCTATTACTTTGGAGAATATCTTTGCGCCTTGGGCAGTACACAATCCAGTGTTAAATATCCATTTTGTATGCACTGGCCGTAATTGTGTTGGAGATTAGTAAGTAGTTGTCCTGTTTCCTTGGCCGCCCGCGTGACAAATGGTTCCGATTGTGGGCGCGGACATTTATGGTCAGTGCAAAAGGCAAGGTCTGACCCTGGACGTGCTGTGACTTTCAACTACAGGCGAAATGGGGGAAAGCAATGCATAAATTTGCTCTGTGAATCCTTGTTATTTCCAAGTAGAGTATTGCCACGGGTTTCATGACGTATAAATGTGATTATATTCGTCTACAGCTACCGTTTGTTCTCGCTCATAAAGTCCAAATGCAAATAACATAGGACATGATATGCCGTCGCATAATGCGCCAGCAGATCATGGTCTATGATGTCTTGTTCTATTGAATACTCATAGCAAACTGCATAGACACACATCTGCCTGCGCATTATGCGACGGTAGAACTCTGTCTGTTTAACCTGTAGCTGGAGTCGAAATTTAAGCGAGTATATGGTACCTTTTCTTCGTTAGAATAAAACAGCAGTAGAACTTGTTAGCTTTTTCGGATTGCCTTTGCTCTCATCCATTCCTTAATAAGATTCTCACAGCGGTAAACCATACTTTTCATGTTTGCCATTCTTCCGGAATTTGCCTGCTCGTTTGTTCGTCCTTCTGTCTGCTTTTCGACGTATCTGTCTGCCTTTATATTCCTCTATGTCCAGTTTCAATCGGTTCATCGCGATTACCATCATCGTAATTAGCGTTAAAATCATCCCCTTTGCTCTTACTAAATCAAAGATCATCGTCTTGACAGTTGTCAGCATTGTGACCTTCCTTTCCTTATATAATAACGTTTCGTGTATAAAGTTCACTCAGATAACTATTCCCATGCCATTATTATGAAGAAATGAACCAAGATTCGATTGAAAACAAGGTTATCGGTACCATTGATCCTGTAACATGTCAGACCAATGTCTGGTATTGGACGACACTTCAGCCTTCATTCTTCTTCTTGTTCTATCATTGACGTCACCACTGGTGAAATCCAATTAGAATTTGTTATCTGTGCATTTACGAATACACTGTAGTCTCTGTTTATCCTTAACGTTCGTTTAAATGTAGAAATAAACACACACATTATACATTTTTTAACGTTTCCAGTTAAGGGTAAAGAACATGTTGTGAAAAAGCTGACCAGACCTGTTATCTATATTTCAAACCATTAATAATCACGAGCTATTCCAAAATTGACAAAAATTTCAGCTTACGAATATGGATAAGGACCGAGGGAACCAAATGATTTTCCATAACTGAAAACGAGATCAGACTCATCTGTGAAAGTCGCAGACAACTTAAAAAGATGATGCCATATATTTATTTTTTTTTTGTTCAATAGAAGAAAAAAAGTTTGCTTAAAATGCAGAATAATATGACTTCCAAGTGCACTTGCTCTCTTTCTGCAGAGACTGATAATTCACTATTTAAGTCACCAACTGTTTTCTGTGCTGTCATATTTAGTACTGCGGTACAATTTTTCGTGCTATCTCCCCTAAATAAAGTTCTTTAAATCTGTACAAAAAGCGTTGGAGAAATATGTTTTTATTCAGGAAATTACTTATTTTTTGCTACTAATAAATGACAGACAAATAATACGACGTAACCAGAGTTGATAGGCTACTAATATAACATATCAATTAAAAAGTGAGTAAATCTGGGGGTGGGGGTGATATGTAATCCCCCACCTGTTATGGTGCTTTGGTTATCGTTATCTAGGCGATGATTGACCACGGTGTTACTGCCCGGATCGAGCAAACAGTAAAGTAAAGGATGAATTAATTAATGGAATAACATAGGTCTGAGCAAAGATATAGAACAGAACAACACGAACCCCCGTACGTAAAATATAACATTTAAAACAATTACATACAAAATGAAATTGAACATGACATTTGAATGATACACTTTCTCATAGAAATAGAATTACAAAATTTATGCGAAATGCAATTAGCCGTTCCGTTATACCAATAAAGCAAATTTCGTCATATAAACGAATGAATGATTGAACTCAAATCTCCGCCATGTAAGCATAACCTGGTTGCTTCCGGTCCATTTAAAATCGCTGTTGGTGACAGGTCAGCGTTGCCGTATTTATTTTCCTTCTCTCTCTCTCTCTCTCTCTCTCTCTCTCTCTCTCTCTCTCTCTCTCTCTCTCTCTCTCCAACCTCTTCAGGTCTTCAACCCTAACTTGGTTGCAGTCTGCACTACTTCCCACTGTGTAGCACAGGTATGGAGCTATATTTCCTTTGTGTCTTTTCGAGACTAGCTTTTTCTATGCAGCCGAATCTCTTTCAGCATCCTTCAACTTATTCCAGACCTCGTCCTTCTGACAATTTTAACGAGCAAGTACTTTTTACTGATCTCTGAGTCAAGATCTTCCCCTTCCAAAGAAAAGCTTGAACTGCCGAATTTCGCGAGCAAATTACTTAAAACTTTGAATTTCGTCTGCGGAATAACACCTTCTCGTTTATCTTAGCAATTCAGGATTACCTTTCTCTAACCGCCAAAATTTTAACACTCCCATCTAGTTATTAATAACTTGTCTGTAAACTATAATTTATGAAACCTATTATTAAATGGCACAAGATTTCCCCAAATCATCTCTGACTCGTCTCAACTTTGTCATTTCCTCTACTTGACCCTACGTTAACATATCTGTTGGACCGTTATCCTAGAGGGACCGAATAAACTCAAATCATGCCTCCAAACAAGAGGGACTGACCATCGTATAGCCCATACGTCAATCTTAATGTTTACGTGACACGCTGACCACGATAGAATGTAGATAAAATATGTAAAATCAAATTCTGTACCGTTACAAAATCTAACGGTTGGTGTTGCTTAACTACTAACACATTGAAAACCAATTTAAACCTTTTTGCTCATTGTCAAGAAATCATATACTTTCGAGATGTCCTTATTTTCCCTATTTCTGAGCTAAAAGTTTTTATACAGTATGATGTGCAAGTCATATTGTGAAATAATAACAATTAATGTTTTCTCCAAATTCAGCGTCCATTTTCCTCTTCAGTCAATCAGTTACTCTCCTCTTCTTTAATGTTTACTTGCTAGACAGAACACATTAAAAGACAAGAGCAAAAATGTGTCGACCGATCAACATGACACCATTAACGTTTGAATTTATTGGTAACCATATTTGATTTATGCTCATAGACAAAATTAAAAAATTCCGGTGGGTTTTTTTTTTTTGTTTTTGTTTTTTTTTTTTTTTTTTCAAATACCTCACTCCTGTTTAAGCATTATGGGATTGCAGAACTGCTGCAAGAACTACTTACTTCCTAATTTAAAGTGCTTGACAACGTGCCAGAACCATACTTATCAGGAGCTGAAGAGTTTAAGAAAATGAGCTCCAATGAGCATCTGCAATTTTACGATTTGCCAAAAAAAACCCACCCCCACCCCCAACATGCTAACACATTTTGTGAAGAATTTTACTTAGTTCAAATTACAATCAAGACATATATTAGATCGGCTTTAGCTGGAAATCACAACAGGGTAAAGGGGTCAACTGCGTGGGACTATTTTCTTAGACACTTAGCATACGCATGTGTCTGTCAATCTGAGCGACTAGGGATAAATGTACAAAATTTGATAGTATATCGCCAGATAGCAGACGCGCTTACTAAGCGTCGACTGTAGAGTATGCTAATAAAATGTTTTTGTTTCTGGGCATACTTTTAGTCTTTTATCACCACAGAATTAGTTGCATCCGGTATCAGTAAAAACTACACCGTCAGAGTTAGTAATAATTCAATGGTTATGTAGCACTGTGTCAGCCAAGGACACCTCTCTGATCACATTATCAAGATTAGGTATTACTTTTGGAGGGGTAATGCAGAGTTCCACTCTGATTACGTGTACGAGATAAGGGACGCTAAATAACGATTGATTACTGGGAAGGATATATTGTCCTATCGCAGTCAGACAGCTTTATGGGAAGTATAAAAAAAATGCGTTGATAACGTGTAGCACTCCAGCCTATTTCTTCTAACGGCATGCATGACACATGGATATGTAAACGAATCGCTGAATGAGAGCGGAGCAAAGTTTAGAACAGCCTTTGGTCTTACATATTTGTAAGAATGTACAGATCTGCAAAAGAAAATGAAATACCGGTATCTGTACTGCATGCAGGTCTACAAGCGAAAATGAAATACCGGTATCTGTACTGCATGCAGGTCTACAGGCAAAAATGAAACACCGGTATCTGTACTGCATTCAGGTCTACAAGAGAAATTTAAATACTGGTATCTGTACTGCATGCAGGTCTACAAACGAAAATGAAATACCGGAAGCGAAAATTAAATACCGGTATCTGTACTGCATGCAGGTCTACAAGAGAAATTGAAATACTGGTATCTATACTGCATGCAGGTCTACAAGAGAAAATTAAATACCGGTATCTGTACTGCATGCAGGTCTACAAGCGAAAATTAAATATTGGTATCTTTATTGCATACAGATTAAAGATGAAGAGGACAAACTAAAGAAAGATACAAAATTAAAATGACGATGAGACAGGAACATTAGAAAGAAACAACATGATGAGAATGTCCTGTAAGTAGGGGAAAAGAATTATCTTGATTTCTGTGGACATTGAACAACCATGTTCAGGAGCGATATCTACATAATACATATATTGTATAGTGTCCGCGTTGTGTTATTGTAATTTGGCTATCGTGTAATGACAAAAAAAGCACTGTATGGTTTGCGTACTATTAAGATAGAAATAGCGTAATGAAACTTGCATAATTTTTTTCTAACTAAAAATAGTAAAATGTGGTTTTTCGCGATAAAGTAGCACAATGTCGCTAGCGTAATATTTTGTCGCGCAAAAATAGCAGATTGTGCTGTCCTGATGTATTGTGGCAATAAAAATAACAGACTGTGACTTTTGTGGTCTTTGAGACATTCTTGGCTTTACGATTACTAAAGGTATTCGTAACATACCTACCAACATTTGACTCTCTAACAGGGCGCCACCTGTCTGAATGATAGCTCTATACACAAAGAAAAAAAAAAAACAAACAAAAAAAACCCCATCTCCACCAAGAAATTGAAATGAATACAAAAGAAATAGTTTGCCTAATTCAATAAACAAGTTTGTTTATTAAATGTATCTGATATCTAGCACGAGCGCACAGATAATTCGATCTAAATTTGGATCGGTGCTTTCATCGAAAAGGAGAAAGGCAGAATGTTATAAATGCTTTACTTTATCTGTAGATGAAAATGCATAAAAGCATATATAATTTTACTGTAAGGTTTTCTACCAAAGTATTTAAGAAAAAGAGCAACCAAGGGGAACTTGTCATTTGTAAGTCACACTATTTTATTTTTTACTTTATTGCATTTCCATGTAATTATTTGCTTGGTTATTTTCCTTTCTTTTCACATTTTGGAAATTTGCTTTTTTTATTACTCTGTTGCATTTAACTATAACATATTTTATCCAGTTCCTCAATCTATATTTTTTCCCTCTTTTCTGTGCATTAGGTTTCTGTGATTACCATGCAAACAGCGAAAAAAAAAACAAAAAAAAAAACAACAAAAAACGATAAAATGAGTGACAGCAGCAGAAGGGAGAGAGCGTGACTTTAACGTCATTCAATCAGTTCAAACGAGGAAAGACATCAACCTCACTCATGCTTTAAGTAGTGTTGTTGTTGTTGATGATGATTCTTCGGGTTTTATCCCATTTTTCAGCGCGTGAGAGCTTATACTTTGCGGCCAGAATATTTTGGTGGAGGAAGAACGCGCGAAAACCCCGTTAAGAACCATCGAACCACTGGAAGCTTCTGACTAGCTTTCTCACATGCCCACACTGGCCGATCCCTAGACTCGAATCCACAATGAGAGAGGTGAGATGGTAGTGATCGGTAAAGGCGAGCGCTGGAGACCACTTGGACACTTGGGTCCCTCCTTTATGAAATTTCTAGTAGTTTAACCGTGCTTGATGAAAATTATTGAACAGTTTGGCTAGAACTCTCTTCTGTAGGTCCAAACGGTATAGTGTATGAAAATTATGAAACAGTTTGGCTAGAACTCTCTGCGGTAGGTCCAAAGGGCATATTTTATGAAAATTATTGAACAGTTTGGCTAGAACTCTCTGCTGTAGGTCCAAAGGGTATAGTTTATGAAAATAAGTGAATGAGAGTGTAAACAGAATAACACATAAGAAAGAAAGAATCAAGTCTTAATTTCAGAACAAATTTTGTAATAATTCAAGGAAGAAAAGACAAAAGAAATTAAATTACACTATTTTCATTTTTCAAGGAAACTTCGAGTCACCTGTATATGCTTCCCAAAAAAAAAAAAAAAGAGTTAAGTCCTGCATCCAAGAGTGTTCTCTGATATTTCAATAGAAACAGAGCGATGATATAAGTAAAGCGTTGAGATCATCCTATATATTTATGCAATCCAGAAGTAGTTTCTTGCTGTTAAAACCCATTGCCCGAAAAAGATTTATAGCAATGCACTAGTAGTCCGACAAATGTCATTCATCCTTACTAAAGAACCAAATTTGACTCTATTAGCTTTTTAGTGCAAATATCTTCATTAGATAGATTCTTCCCTTTATACCCTCTTTGTTACTTATTGATCTTTGGTTGATAGAACAATAATATTTACTACCTGAAGTCGAAGTTCAAACAAATGACGAAGCTTACATTTTCTTTTGTCATGTTTGTTAGTTTGATTAGTGCTTTCAGGGTGCCGCAATTCTGAGGTGTGCCAATTCTGAAATGACAGTGACGATTTCTTCACGCTCTCTTGAGCAATGGAGCCGATGTATCTCTTGATTTTATTTACAATGTCTCGCTTTGTTTACTTCCGCATTTGACTTAGGTTGTCTTGATTAGGATGTGGGTATAAATACAGAACTCACGACTGTTAAATGAGTGTGAGTACCAGCAATGTATGAAAAACTAAATGAACGATAAGCAGTGAGCTCAAGTGTTCGAGGCCACATGCTTTACGGTTGAGGAGAGGAGGGGGTACTGGGATTGTCTTTCCGATGAGGATATTTTTTCTTCACTCTTTTATCTCAAGATAATTTTTTCAGCTAAGATGATAAATAGAATGTTGTCTTTGTTCGACAAATCAGAACAAGATTGTTGTTTGGGGGGGGGGTAAGCTTTTCGAGTGCGGTAAGTTTGTTGTTAAAAATTACCAGCGATTTACACCTGGAGATGATGTGTTACAATATTTCGGTTGAACAAATGAATTATCTTCAAAAGCCAACATTGCCTTTTTCCCGCTAGATTAGTGTAGTTTTCTTTACTTTATTATATTTTCCATTCTACGAATTCAGCGGCCTGCAATGGGAGTAACATATGTACTGATATATTTAAAATTTATACCACAAGTATTTTCGCCATATGACAACCATGACTAAAAAAAATGTTTTAAAACCAGGACATCCCTGATCCTTTAACTGCTTCGAAATAACTACTTCGTAATTGGAGACCGCTCCGGTGGCCTAAGAAGTTAGAGCGTCCGCCTCGGATGCGTGAGGTCGCGGGTTCGAACTCTGGCCGAGTCATACCAAAGACTTATAAAAAATGGTACATGCAGCTGTCTCACTTGGCGCTCAGCATTAAGCGGTTAGTGTTAGACTGGTCTGCCTGGTGTCAGAATAATGTGAGTGGGTGGAACATGATGCCACATGTCTGCGGCATGATACCTCAATGCTCAACATCAATATAAACTGCTTTCTGCAGACATCTTGGCGATACGACTGAAACATTGTTAAAGCTACGTTAAAAATCCAAATCACACACAATTTGGGAACTATTTATGAGAAATACAGTGGGTACTATTTATGAGAAAAATAGGGGGTACTATTTATGAGAAAAATAGTGGGTGCTATTTATGAGGAAAATAGGGGGTACTATTTATGAGGAAAATAGCGTGTGCTATTTTTCAGAAAAATTGTGGGTACTATTTATAAGAAAAATACCGGATAATATTTATGAGAAAAGCAATAAGTACTATTAAAAGAAAAACACTGTGGAAATATTCCACTTTTTTACACGATTACATTATAGTTCACAAGTTTAGTCATACATGTATCACCTGTAAAATATATAGCCTTGGTGAACGTTGATGTCAGGTCATATTCGTTTGCTTTCAAATGTCAGTTTTCGTATTATTATATTTGACATCGTGTTTGGTTTGGTGATGATACCGGTTCACCACAGACCGTAAATATTGTGACTGTTCTTGTCAGAGTCATCCATTAGGTGGAAATTTTCTGCCATATTGAAGTTTCAGCAATTACCAATCATTATGAGGTACCATTTACTCAAATGGAACACGAGAACCGGGGAAGATCAGTTGGTAGACCGTCAGACTCGTAATCCAGTGGTCGCTGGTTCGATACTCGGCTAGGTCAATCAAGGTCGGCAGCCACAGTGTATCCTTGGGTAAGGTACTTAGCTCCCATTTCGTCGGCATGACATAACCGACAATGTGTTAAAAGTACCGTTGTCCACACCTTTCTCAACTCCTCCCAAACATTAAAAAATCCTCAAAACAGTAAATCGAAACACACTCGAGCCTTATTTCATATAAATATTTAATTAGCCGCCACCGCATACTGCATAATTTTGTTCAAGTGACGCCATCGCCTACCATCAAAGCATGCCACTAACTGATTCTATTGATTTTCCTTTACATTCGGAAGTTTCGCTTTATAAGCTGTAGCTTCTTCGAAAATGATCTTTTGCAAATTATTCCCTTTAGTAACAATTATGCTTAACTATACTTCAATATTTGATTTACCCAGGGCTCGGTCTGCTCCAATTGTATATGCATCTAGAATTTGTGCATATCAGACTTTGGCGTGACTTTCCATTGGATAGTGACTGAAGCCTACGCGGGTCAGGTGATCCGTGCTAGTCATCTCTGCTCCCCGTGTTGCTGTCGCGTCTCTGGAAAAGCCACTGTCACTGCAAGTGTTGATCTGCAACTTTTTAACTGAAACGCCTGGGCTCATTTTTACATTTATTTCTCATGGATTCTCGTTTAGTTACGAAACACTGACATTTTAATCCTCATATTAGTAACTAAATCATTGTTATTATTACCTTGCAGTCGCGTTTAGACAATGTTTAAACTGTAAAATGAGTGAAAATGAGACTATCCCCAGGTTCACACGGTCTGTGCAGGTAGTGGCGTTGTTTATTGACGTCATTAGATTTTCTCTTTTTATGCTGTATCTTGCCATCAAATTACTTCTGGTGTGTGTTTTCGATGAAACGCCTTCAGTTGTTCCGATTGACTATCTACTCGGTAACTAGACCTTGAGATCTCCGTTAAGCGTGTGGCGTAGATCGAGGAGACACGTGACAGGGCTGACCCACGAATCTGCTACGGAATTGTCTTAACATATATGGCGCTTTATTATTTTTATTTGAAGTTTACGGTTTCCTTTTCTCTTTCTTGTAGATCTTCTATTATCAGCCACGGTGGTCTACCTGTTTGTATTTGTTCTGGAAAGTGGTTCTGCAAATGGGCCAAATTCGTATGTGCATTCAGTGCATACAAAATGCCCATATAGAAATTACATGTATGTTAAAGTTTAAAATGTATATATGCCTATATGTTATGTAAATGTTATATTAGCAAGTTCTGTTTTGGTTTTTAATATATTATTTGGTCTAATAAGTATGCAATAATTTCTGCTTACAATAACTCTGCCATCGTCTAATTATTATACCTAAATCATTCGTTTGCCCGGTTCTGCATGTTTCCATTTGCAATAAAGTTAGCTAGGGTAACAGTCATGCAAATTCCTATGATAAAATTGTATGATGGATGAAGCGATTTGTAAACCAGTCTGTACTGTTGTAATTATTATCATGGTTAGTAAATTCGGATGATTGTGTTTTAAAGAAAACTTCACCATTCTTTTCATTATAGCTGCAGCACGCTGTACAGTGTAGTGTGCACTGCAGCATGCTGTGCCTTACAGGTGGTATTAAACAATATCAATGGGCTAATGTAGCTTTAAAAAGAAAAGAGTAGCATTCATATTTATTTATTTATTAATTTATTTATTTATTTATTTATTTATTAACCAAGAAGACATAAGTGGTTTATGCTACGTTTTGACAATGCATTAAATTAAACATAGTTTAAGGAGAAAAGAACTAAATATGCTCGCTTCCAAGTTTTGCTTTTATTAGATTTTAAAGAGTAAAAGATTAATGTATTATAAGGATTTTTCTTGTGTTACCTTTATTTTATATACATTTGTACGTTTTATACTTTATCTTGTTGTTCTCGGTGTTAACATTTATTTGAAAGGTTTATATTTTTCAAGCTGTACTTACATTGTCAAAATATAACCGATATTGTGCTGATGTGCCATGAATCGCTACCTACCTAAGTACATACATAAATGCATACATACATACATACATACATACATACATACATGTATGCATGCATGCATGCGTGCATACATACATGTTTTACAACCTTTGACTATAATATTCGGTATTGGGCAACATGCAATATCTCTAAGTACCCTTTTCCAAGCACGTGACACCAATAACTAGATGTATAACTTTATTATTATTATTATTATTATTATTATTATTATTATTATTATTATTATTATCCATGCAGGTTTTAGGGTTCCTCTTAAATTGTTTGTGTGATTACTGTGTAATACATACTTGTATCTCATCCAATTCGAAAAATGCAATAATGATCACTTTCATGTATATCACTTCCAATAGTTATGATTTTTTTTGTTACGCACTAAAACATCTCATTGTACCGCATGATGTATGGATATGTATCATGGGCCAGTGGCCTATATTATAAATAAACGCTATTATTATTATTATTATTATTATTATTATTATTATTACATTAATTTTACGATAAACAAAGACATTATGGGCACGTGATAAAAGATAAGATAGCTTATATTTGATAAAGTTTTAGTGAAAATATGGAAATCGAAAGAAGCATTAATAATATACAAAGAACGAGTGAAGAGCTAGTCAAGCACAATGGTCAGTATACGTTATAGAAATACATAAATTAAATTATTAATTAGGTTAATATTGTCCCTGGACTGTTTAAAGCATGTTGCTGTCTGCTTTATTTAACAATTTCGGTTTCTTTCCTTTCGCGTAGATTTTTTTTGTTAGATTAGTTGTTTAGGCCGTTTAACCTTCAGTAATTACTTCTCCTGTATAGTTTATATTCTTACGAGGGCGTAGTTTGCCTTCATAAAATCTCATTAAGGTATAATGACAGAGAAGGTGTTGCTAAGTGATAGCATAAAGAAAAATCAGTTTAGACTCATGCAAATAAATTATGCTTTGTATTAAACCCATATAATTAAAAATATTTACGTAACATCTGACCAAATGACGAACAGTATCAATGATCGTCATGGCAACGTAAAATATTAACTCCGCGATAACTTTTAATCTTGGAGTCACGAAAGAAATTCATTTGTCACTGTAATCCTATTTGATAGCCAATCTTCGATCAATGTCCTAAAGACGCTTCAAAACCCGGTACTCGTACAGACTTACAGAGCTCCTATGATGATGGAATTATATAATTGAATCGGATAGAGAGGAAATTTTATCGCTAGAGTCTGCATCTAGAATTTTGTTCCCATAATCTCGAGACATATTTACACTAACCATAGACGGAGAAGAATCTGCTAGGACATTTTCTCTTTATGTGGATTTGAATATGGCCTCAGCTCCCATCATTATTCCCTGGACTGATTTAAACAGTATTTTCTTTCAGACCTCATGACATACATTTTATATACAACTCTACAACGTGAGATACAGAATGTTAAGCAACAAGCCTGATTTTATTTTCGAGCGTTCTCTCCAAATTAACAATAATTTTTACATAAACAATCTAAAATGACATAAGTAGATATGCAGATAATTGGAAACATTTATGCAAGCCGATATCACATTCCAATATAATTGTACATACAATAATGTAATAATATTAGGTAGTATTTAACATGAATTAACATGGCGCTACATACTAGTATAAACATATGAAAATACTGATGATGGCTGTGGGGGATGTGAGATAAGATACTAATAATGTCTACTTGGATGACACATGTATAGTACCCAAAGAGACGTACAAGAACCATATAAAAAAGTATTATGACATGAAAGGATCAGGATACATATCTAAGTTGCTATTAAGAATTTATGGACAGCACCAAACAATTTCAGAAAATCTTTCTGTATTTTGGACAATGTTCCTATATTACGTTTCCTATTAAATGCTATTTTTGGAACAATCTAGGGAACACAATTTTGAGGTTTCTGGTTCGCCGCATGAAAATTATTTCATGACAAATAGTTTTAGTTTTTAAAAAGAGTATTTTTAGTAAGACACAGTTTAGTAGAAGCCTTATATGTGAAATATAATTCTTATATGTTTAATATAAGTCTTATTTGTGTAATATAAGCCTTATATGTGAAATATAAGCTGATTTCTTACTCGGATTGTAGTTAGCTGGTACCTTTTCTAGGTTCCATTTTAAGTTCATCTTAACAGGTTACAAAGAGTTGATCTTTATCTCCAAAGGGAAAAGATATTGTTCCGTTATAGTCTTTGATAAGAAAATCTATTGGCTTGAACTACAGTACAAAACAAGCCAAAACAAGCCAAAAAAGACACAAAAACGCGCACAAAGAACACATAAATTAAGTAGCTATATAGATACATGCATACATACATAGGTACATACATACATACATACATACATACATACATACATACATACATACATACATACATACGAGCTAGGGGTTTATTCTTTTTTGCAAAGTTATTAGCGTTTTGAACGTTAAAAGCATTATGTAGGGTTCTATACCTGTTGTTTGTTTCCTGGAGAGAAAAATCAAATTCACTGTGAACCTACTAGCTCACTGGTCTATGCTTGTTTCAAACTCTGTCACTGCTGTATCACGGGTCTATGCTTGTTACAATTACTGTCACTGCTGTATCACGGGTCTATGCTTGTTACAATTACTGTCACTGCTGGGTGGCTGGTCTATGCTTGTTTCAAACTCTGTCACTGCTGTATCACGGGTCTATGCTTGTTACAATTACTGTCACTGCTGGGTGGCTGGTCTATGCTCGTTATAATCACTGTCAATACAATTGCTATCATTCTATAAATGCTGTATGTGCATTCTTTAATTTTGGATCTGAAAAATAATCTGCGATTAGGACACATTTTATTTCTTTTTAGTTTTATTTTAGAAAATCTTCTGCCTACTGCTTTGCCCAGATCGTCTATAATTTGTTTGAAAAACACAATCGTACTGTATATTCATTGTGTCACATTATCCGTTCCTATTGTTTTGTTTTGGTAATTTTTCTGCATAATTATTTCAATATGTTTTCATACTTTCACGTGTTCAGTCCCTGGTTTATGGATATTAAGAATTCAGGTGATAGTTGTACGAGAAATTCTCACAGGAAATTTAAGAAAGGTAGTTTGTCCGGGGTTCATTCATATTTGTTTGAATGAAAAAATATAAATGTTTACTGTTAACATATGTATATATATTTCTCTCTCTCTCTCTCTCTCTCTCTCTCTCTCTCTCTCTCTCTCTCTCTCTCTCTCTCTCCTGGTATACGTCAGTATTACGCGTAATTTTCATGCTCATATTGATGACACGTTTCCGCACAAGCTCTTTTTCCTGATGATGACGTCGTCAGCCTTCTTCACTTTTAGTGTGTGTGTGTGTGTGTGTGTGTGTGTGTGGTATAGATTTTTAACGTAGCTTTAACAATATTTCAGTCATATCGCTACGATGTCTGCAGTGTGGCAGTTTATAGTGATGTCTAGCACTGGGGCATAATGCCGCAGACATGTAGCATAATGTCCCACTCAGTCACATTATCCTGACACCAGACCGACCAGTCCTAACACTAACCTCTTAATGCTGAGCGCCAATCGATGCAGCTGTTAATACCATATTTTTTATAAGTCTTTGGTATGACTTGGCCGTTTTTCGAACTCGCGACCTCCGCATCCGAGGCGGACGCTCTAACCACTAGGCCAGCTGAGCAGTCTTATTATTATTATTATTATTATTATTATTATTATTATTATACTTCTTTGGTCTCTTTTAAATGGTAGAACAATCAAACAAGTTTACAGCAGAATCTGCTACGTCATTATTCTTGTATTGAATGCCTTCGTACAATTGTTACGTCACTAAATCGATCCCTGGCATGACCGCAGGTGACTTGTTTATAGAAGCTTGATAAGCAGTACGAATGCCTTGCACATGAATCAAAACGTAGGGCAAGCCTGCATAGGTTGCAAGGTTAATGAGGGGCCCTCTTAAAGACGTTTTTACTAGAGTGGTGTGTGTGGGTGTGTGTGTGTGTGTGTGTGTGTGTGTGTGTGTGTGTGTGCTTGAACGTGGTATACCTATGTGTCAGTGATAATTTATGCGGAAATTAGTCCGAAATGTAGCACGATTACTAGAGATAGTCAAGTGATGTCTCGTAAACCCAGATGGATGAGATATACAAATATTGGACCGGAATAAGTCACATGAGAGCAAGTACAATTAAGGCTTGTCCCGTAGACTAAGTTGACAGAACGTCCGCCATATGATGGTTGTGCCATTATAATAGGTCAAAGGTGAAAACTCTCATTTGACCCCCATTGATAGAAGCGTGTCCGAAACATCGCGTTTGATAATAAATTTTGTAGAGGATCCAAAATGCTCATTATTTCACCGACACCTAGACTGGTAGGATTTTGTTTTCGTTCTCAGAAATTCCTTTGAAGTGAAATGAATCAGGACATAAATAGATGAAAGGACCGTGGGTCCGTGTTTATTATGTAAAATTATATGTCAGACACATCATTTGCATCTCTGGAAAAGAAAACAAACACCATTAGACGAAATAAAAACACTTTTGTATACAATAAAGAGTTATTTACGGAGGCAAGAAAGAGACACGAGTAAAAAAGAACAAAATTCTCAAAATGGACATTGGTTAAATAAAAATCCCCTAAAACAATTATCTCCTTACACAATATATTATTTTCATCGATGTTCTTTCCATGATGCCGCAGTGACTTTTTACAGGTTAGCCTGTTAAGTAACTTCCTTTTTCTTAGGAACTGATGTGGTCTACGTTTCTTTCTTTCTTCAAGAATTATGCTTTTTTCTCTCCTTTCTTCGTAAACTCTGTGCGTGTATCTCTCTCTCTCTCTCTCTCTCTCTCTCTCTCTCTTCTCTCTCTCTCTCTCTCTCTCTCTCTCTCTGTAT
>JAECUM010071150.1:0-12661 GCA_016617855.1 Megalonaias nervosa | reverse complement strand
ATTGTTCCAAATCAAATACTGCAAATATCCGGTCACAAATGCATTGCAGTAAATGTGGGAAGTTTTGCATCCAGTAATCCTATTTCACATGAAAATCGCAACAATGTAATGTTTAGTTCTGAAAGTGACATTTTAGGGTAAACATGTACTCTAGGCCTACTGTGTACCGTATCAAACAATGTAGCATCACATCGCATTGATCATTCTGTTTTGAAAAATGATTTTGTCGTTATAAAGTGTTCTGTTTATTCGGATGGAAGCTTTTTCTTTGATTTATAGTTT
The DNA here is from genome assembly GCA_016617855.1 of Megalonaias nervosa. Taxonomy (NCBI): domain Eukaryota; kingdom Metazoa; phylum Mollusca; class Bivalvia; order Unionida; family Unionidae; genus Megalonaias; species Megalonaias nervosa. Next base: position 12,379 of record JAECUM010071150.1, on the reverse strand, counting down.
GCAAGAAAGTACAATCTACTTTTACTACTTCAACTCTGTTTGGGACTATATTTTATGCACAACAAATGAAAGGTGCACCGTCTGTCAGAATGAACGAAATTATTCGTTCTTCTTTTTATCTAATTAATTTCCACTGAAAAAAAACTATGTGATAAAAAGAATCTCAAATGGATATTGATTTAATATTAAATTTATGAAACTCGTTGGCTCGCAAAAGCTGGACATTATTCAACTCGTTTCATAAATTGAATATTAAATCATTATCCATTTGAGATCCTCTCTCTCTCTCTCTGACTCTCTCTGTCTCTCTGTCTCTCTGTCTCTCTCTCTCTCTCTCTCTCTCTCTCTCTCTCTCTCTATATATATATATATATATATATATATATATATATATATATATATATCTTGTAGGTGATGTCAATCTCCTTGCTTCAGAAGCATACGTAAATCAAATCATCGCGAGAGTTTCATACACTGATGTGGAAGGAAATGATGTGACGCTGACGTGCACTGGATCTGATAATTTCCGTCTTTTTCAAGAATGTAGGTTAATTTTAACCTCGAAAATATTATTTAATATTTGCAGTTATGACATGAAACTAAACTAATACATTTAGCATTAGTAGTATGAATATGCAGCAGAGAAAATGTTAACTGTACAAACTAAATTCCTGATATTGTATGAAGTTCACATAGCTAAACGTTTTCCAGAGGCCTCCTAGCCTTTGACTGAAAACAAAATTTTTGTTTTCTTATCGGAGGCTTAAGATCAAGAATAGCATACATAGTTTTACATATGTGTCTAAAAATGCGTCTATTTTGGAACGTGTTCTGTTCTTATAATATTATAGTGGAATTTACATCTTGTAATTGAAAGAAATGTCTACGCTTCCCACTGTATCTACATTTTTCCTCGCTCACTAAGTGACATATTTTGTATATGTTTGTCATTTTTATATTCCCTAGACACGAGAGGAAGCATTATCATAGAGAAAGATCTTCGAAATGAGAAAAGTAATACATTCACAGTGAATGTTTCTGCGAAGGATCGACGGAATACTGTAACACAAATTTTGGAGATACGACGTAAGTACAGATTCGAGGCCATCCGAAAGGATGCCATAACGCCGGCTACGCCATGTTCTTATTACGTTGAAAATTTTATAACATTTGCGTTTTTTTCTTTTTCGCTTGTACGCAAACTTTCTTCCTTGCTCTCGAGACCTCCATACCTATGCATGATGGATGAAAGTCGACTTGTTACTTATAAAGTTTCGATGTTGATAATTTCCTTTAATTTTGAATTAAAAAAGACAACCATTCTTTCTAGAAAATACAAATTCGTCATTTGTTTTTAAATTTTATTTATCTGTGAATTGTATTGATAATGTGACTTGTGGATCAAAGGAGTTGTGCTTCATTTTGATGAATTTAGGTTTGGAGTTCTGTTATTGATAACATTTCAGCTTAAAACGTTTCTTACCTGTCCTCAGAAACTAATTGACGTCCTCGAGGAAAACCAATTTAACAATTTCACACTAACTGACATTTCCAATAGCAAATTAAAGAAATATCGTAAAAGAAATATATAAGAAAGTCATAAAATGATATAAAGAAGTTGCATTGACTCAGTGTTGATTGTAGATTACAGTAGCTAAATCAATGTTCTGATGCTTTACACAAATCATCAAAAATGAGAAGTTAAAGGTTTACATTTAAAATAATCGTTCCTGCTGATATAATTTAACTCCTTCAATATTTAATTTTTCATTTTAATTATAATTCTAAATAGTTTATATATTACCAAATATTCAGCTATCGCTATTAGCGGTGGAACCACATCAAACGGCTTCGCTTACATCACTACTTGACAGGGCCTAAACAACGAAACTTCGAGGAAACAAAAAGGAATTATTCAACATTAATGAGCCACAGCTCTGCAAACTGATGATATCAAATTCTGGAAATCAAAGTCATGCAAGAAATACTCATTTTAAGGCTACAATTGACATGTGCTTTAAATCCAGTGGTTACTATTATGGTTAGGTTGCAAAAACAAAAGTGTCAAAAAGTAGGACATCTCTCCGTTAATAAATAAAGGAGAATATAAACCCAGGTGTGTGTGTGTGTGTGTGTGTGTGTGTGTGTGATTTGGATTTTTAACGTAGCTTTAACAATATTTCAGTCATATCGCTACTATGTCTGCATCGTGGCAGTTGATAGAGATGTCTAACACTGGGGTATCATGCCGCAGACATGTAGCATCATGTCCCACCCAGTCACATTATCCTGATACCATGGACGACCAGTCCTATCACTAACCTCTTAATGCTGAGCGCCAAGTGAGGCAGCAGCTAGTACCATTTTTACAAGTCTTTGGTATGACTCGGCCGGGGTTCAAACCCGTGACCTCCGGCATCCGAGGCGGACGCTCTAACCACTTAGGCCACCGGAGCGGTCAAACTCAGGGTTAGTATCTTCACTGAATCACGATATAGACACCAGGAAATCAATCTTTTTCTGAGGTTCTGTTAGTGTAAGGACGTATACCGAATATGCATAAAGTTCAACGATCTTCGCTGTGCAATGCAAATTCAACAAAACTTATTAAGAAGTTATATTTGTGAAACCTAAGAAGAATGATGAACCAGGGACCATAACTATCTAAACGATGTTGACGAATGCTTGGAATCTTACTCTATAAATGACTCATCCAAATGAAGGTGCATACTAAATTTGGTTAAAATCAGCAATCCTGTCTAACTTTATGACGCAGGAACATAACTATGTGGAGGGGGGGGGGGCCTCATAAATCCTCTAACAGTATCGTGGAACGATGTAAATGAAACCCAGTCACGGTCTTGACAACATAAAGCTATATCCTAAATCTTGTTTAAATCTAACAATTCTCGGTAAAATAATCCTGCAGAAAGAAAATGTAAGTGATCAGGTAATCATATGCCATAGCTCATGATGTCGTAAAATCACGAAAATCAAACTCATTTAGGGTCTTGTCAGCATGAATGTGCACGTCAGTTTGGTTGATATCCATGTATCCTTCGTAACATTGTACTGTGGAAATGAAAGTTTTGCGTCTTTCATATCATCATTTAAGGTCATAACGCCCTTAAATGATGATATGAAAGACACAAAATCAAACTCTTTTTAAATATCATCAATATGAGTCTACGTACTGAAATTTGGTTACAATTCAACTAACCCCAGTATAGTTATTTTCCTGGAACTAAATTATTAATTGACACACGGACGGACGGACAGATAATGTGATTATTATACTTTTTCTAGCGGCCATAAATATCTCTCTGATCTGTAAATATCAAAGCGCTGGTCTATTATTTTAGACACACACCCCACCCACAAGTATGCAGCTGATGCTCTTTAGCGCGGATAGAGCCATGGAACCAAATCTATTGATTCAATTTTGGTTTTAAAAATTATTGTTGCAGAAGTTATTTCATTTTGTCATAGTTCTATGATAATCACAATCAGTTATTACGTGGTTTTCCATTATTAAATTCCATATTTTGTTTTCTAATGAGACATTTAAAGAGGTGAATAGAGCAATTCAAATCTCGAAGATATTGTTTTGGTACTATTCAACCCAAGATCTCAGCGCCCGATGAATCACGAAAATTCATTGTCTAAAACAACTCGAAAAGATAAAAGAATCTATTAGGCGATGGTAACTTTAGCAAAATGTGTAACAGACAGTTTATAATTTAATTTTGTTCTTATCAAGAAGGTTTTTAGAGTGTTGTGTTTGAGTTGGTGATCATTTTAGCGTTATGTGCTTATCCATATGTATGTCCGTACATTCATACCTCCACACGGTACATTAACTTTAATTCTAAACATTTTACTTTCCAGCTTCATGTTTACATCATTATTACTGCGTAGAAAACAATACAAACAGCTTTTACATAGATTTAGGGATTCTTTCAGTTATTGGAACAACGACAACGACGACCATAACACCTGCTTTCATTTACCGAGTTACAGAGGAATTAATTACACCGCCACCCTCGATAGAAGTAAATATTCTGACGGCTTCCACTAACCGAGTTACAGAAGAATTAGTTAAACCGCTTCCCTCGATAGAAGTACCTATTCTAACCGATGGGAATCCTACAGGTATGCTAAACATTATACCAAAACTTATCCTTAGAATTTTCCAGTATGCTTACTAAGATAATCTCCTAAGTGGTTTTTAACAACTCTGAACATAAATTTACATCATTTTACTGAAAATTGTCAAACTGGTCTTTATACGTGCTTACGAATGGCATTGTCATTTCCTTTAGTTGGACTAAACATTTTCATCTGATTGAACACGAAGAAAGTTTCGGATTGAAGAGACATTCATAATATATGGCATAATTCTTCCTAGTTATTTACAGTGGTATGAAGAAGTAGTGCTTTCATGTCGCAATGGGACGATTCTATTGCAGAGATGCATTTATCAAAATTTTCATTGTGAGTTATTTTAAAGTAAAAATATTCCATTCGTGATTGATATACCTTCTTCTTCATGACAAACTGAAAATGATGCCAATCGCAGAGGTGTTCTGTGAAAAAGACTGATTCAAACATAAAGAAATAGCACCAAATCTGGAATCTCGCAGTGTTTCTTGAATGCATTTTCTATGTCTCTCAAAATGATTTTGATGACTTTGAAAACTCGTGCCCTCGGGTACTACTTTGCAGCAAAGAAAACAAGGTTTATCTTGATTAATGAACTCTTTCAGAGATTCTTTCAACGGCAACGATTTCCACTAACCGACTTACAGAGACACTAATTACAACGCCAATGTCAGTGAGAGTATCCATTCCGATCGATTGGAAACCTACAGGTATGCTAAATTTATACCAAATTTCATCATTTGTGCATTTTCCCTTATGCTTTCTCAAAACAGCACCAATGTTTTCAAATATTGTCAAAAATTTACATGCACTAATGATATGACAAAAAATTAAAATCGCAATTATTACTATTTATTATATACTTATGAACTACATTGTCATTCATCGCGGACAGTGTTTCTTTTGTTAACACTAAACAGTTTCTTATGATTGACCATGGAAAGCAATTTGGGGATGAAGAGACGTCTATAATTGATGTTGATGGCTTTTCCTCAGACTATGCATAAGGGGATGATCCTAGTGCAGAAGCACATTTGTAATAACTAGTTTGGAGATTAAGTTTTGGCCCATAGTAGTATTGAAAAGAGTGAGAAGCAACAAGCTTTGTAAAATTCAACAATAATTTATTTCCATTGAATACAAAGTGAAAATGTAAAACAAGTACTTATGGTATTGCGAATTAAATCCCATATAATCATAGAATTAGAGACACAAGTCCTAATGATTAAAGTTCTGAATACACTTTAGTAGATATCCAAATGAAATTCAACGCTGGAAGTGTTGAGGTGCCTGTTGTGGCTCGTGTAGTAGTGATATGCCAACAGTCCTTTTGTTGGATCACAATAATACAATCCAAGAAAATATTCTTATTTGAAATTTCACTATAAAGTCAAGTCTCTATTTCCAAGAATGTTATTTATGAAGAGCACTTTGAATTTGAAGTGAATAAATAATTTGAATAAATAAATTCCAGCCCAAATGATATTATTGGACACTACAATAATACAATTAATTCTGCTAAGATCTTAAAGCACAAATAAATAATTTCTAGCAAAACAAGATTATACAGTCCTCAGTTTGACCTCAGGTCACAGTTAACATTTTCTAAAATAAAAAAAAACTATTACCTAATGGAAAAACCAGAAGGTTCCTAATGTTTAGCAGATAAAATAATTATAATAAAGAACATGGGAAATACAATGTCCTTGACTCAGGCATATATACTAATTCTAATAGTTAACCCATACGCATAGAGAGAATATTTAACTATGTATTAGTTGTTTACAGAATAAACAATCAATGATTCAGGTCAAGTAGAAAATGAACTTTCAAGATTTTCCAGTAGTCGCTGTATACCTTTCCAGTAATTTTTCGATATGTGTTCAGAATAAGAATAAAGCAGTTAAAAAGTTAAAAATAAGAAACAAACTTATATTTGAATCTTGGAAATTATTTGTGACCATTAGAGCGTCCATCCCTTGGAAAGTCTCTTGTAATTGGTTCAACATCTCTCAACATTTATTTTCAATAAATATTTTAACGTATACTTGAAGGTTTGTTTTAATGACCATGTTGTCTTTGTTTTCACTTAGAGAAACGTCGATCCTAAAGAAATTGACTATTTGAAGTTGTGTATGTTATATAGTGACAATCATGAAGGCGTTTTTGCAACTACTTTGACACTCCAGTGGACATTCATCCTGGCTGTAATTACGTAATTGGCCAGTGATGTGATGGTGAACGGTCCATTATTATAAGCAATCTGTTAATGTTTGATTGATTTGATGACTGGAGTCGGCGAATCAATGAATTAAATTATAAAACCACGTGAATATATTTTTTGAGATGCAACAGAAAAATGTAAACTACTCTAGGTGATCGTTCAACAATATAGGTTTACTTATGATGTATGAAAATATACCTCCAACTTTGACCGAAATAATTTAAATGATTGTTATAACTTACTTTTACATTCGGTCTGAATATCTTTGTATAGGCCAATACCTGTCTTTATTTTCCTTTTCTTTCTTTCTTTGGTGACTTCTTATGCAATATATTTCCACGTATTTACTTTAATGTTTGTGAATCTGGACTTTCTTTTGATTTTTTTTTCTCTCAATGCTTGTATGCATGATAATGTTAATAAGTTTTCATGCATGACCATGCACATACGGCTATTATCATCTAGTTGGTATTTCTCAGGAAAGGACTTATATCAATTGCTAAACTCACACCCCATTTGATATTACTTGAAAAACATGGATAAATTATGTTTAAAAGAAGCAATAAACTAAATGTAGAACTGTTAAGTGATCCATTTTTTCATATAGATCACTTATTGACAGATAAAGACATTATTACATGGTATCAAGGATACAACAATGACACATGTTTTGGTTTTTGTTCTGAAAACAGCAAGTGCTCATATACATGTGTTTATTACAGATACTGTGGTGACCACCGGCATAGCACCGAGCTATAGCTCTAGTAATATTTGGACTGTCACATCTGCAACCACAGAAAGAGAAAAAGGTAGTGTGATACTTTATACTGTTTCGTTGTTATTGAAGAAAACTCCTGTAAAGTCAGAAAAGAGCCATTTCTTCTCACTCTGCTCACTCTAAACAGTTTACCTCGAGAGTCGAGGTTTGCCTAACTTAAACTTGTCGTATCGCCTTGACAACTAGGACAGTGTAACGTCATAAGAACACGCACTGAGTAAAAAAATTGTCATCTAATCATTCTGAAGAAATGTTGTCCATAATACTCATTGTTGGTAGGTGACTCTGGTCTTGGTTCTAGCTATTCTTTCACAAGTAAAACTTACACCTACCTTCAGAAAGTCACTGAGTTAAACCACTAATATATTACAAGGCGGAAAAAGTCACACATAGCAAGCTTTGACGCAGTTAAATGCAATGCTTAAATGGGTCGTAGAAAAGCAGTTTCACTAAGAAGAATTTGTGAATAAATAAATTTTTATTAGGCTTAAGTCAGTTGATCCGAATGAGCCAGGCATGCGTGTTAGTCGAATAAAGAACATATCAGAATTATGTCTGGAATATAAAATTTACATGAGATAGAACATATGAGGTTTGTCTTAATATTCTTTGCATAGTTACATTGTTTTTTACCACATTTCAAAATTTATTCGATTTCAGTCATTTAAAGCAAAACATTAATATGATGAAATTGAATATAGTAGTGTATATTGGTGTCCAAGTCCTGTATGAAAAATAATTTGAAAATCATAATACTCTTGAATTAGAGCTTAACATTTAGCCTGAACCTATTAAAAGGTAAATTTCTTACAAAAGCTTACTTTTGATTGGCTGAGACTGGAACCTGAATCTGAAGCTCTAGCTAAGATTTATATGATTGCGCGTGTGTTTAATCTCTCTTTGATATTTATCTATACCTCAACAATCCAGTGAAAATAAATGAATACTTTGCATTAGTTTAAGACTTTAAGAGAATAGCAATTAATGACGAATTATATATTTATACCACAGTAATAAGATGGATCTGAATTTTGTATGTATTATAGGAGACAGGATACCACTGAGTAAAGATATCCACAACCCGGTCCTATACATAATCATTTCCTTAGCTTGTGAGTCGAAACATTTTGCAAATAAGTGATGAAAACAGCGTATAAAATGTATTTTACTTTTAGAAATTTGCCTGTGAGCGTCGAGGTTTGCATAACTCAAGCTTGTCGTATCGCCATGACAACTAGGACAGTGTAACATCATAAGAACACATACTGAGTAAAAAAATTGTCGTCTAATTATTCTGAAGAAATATTGTCCATAATACTCATTGTCGGTAATTGCCTTTTGTTATGGTTCTGACTATTCTTTCACAAGTAAAAGGTACAACCACTTTCAGTAAGCCACTGAATTAAACCCCTAATATATTACATGGCTGAAAAAGTCACACTTAACAAGAGTTGACGCATTAAAATGCAACACTTAAATGGGTAATAGAAAAGCAGTTTCTCTAGGACGAATTTGTGAATATATACATTTTTATTAGGTGTACGTCACTTGATCCGAATGAGCCAGGCATGCGTGTTAGTCGAAGACGAATTAGTCAAATAAGAACATATCAGAATTATGTCTGGAATATAAAAATTACATGAGATAGAATATATGAGGTTTGTCTTAATATTCTTTGCATACTTACATTGTTTCTTACCACATTTCAAAATTTAAACGATTTCAGCCATTTAAAGCAAAACATTAATATGATGAAATTGAATGTAGTGGTGTATATTAGTGTCCAAGTCCTGTATGAAAAATAATTTGAAAATCATAATGCTCTTCAATTTGAGCTTAACATTTTGCGTGAACCAATCACAAGGTATGCTTCTTGCAAAAGATTACTTTTGATTGGCTGAAACTGGAAACTGGATCTGAAACTCCAGCTAAGATTTATATGATTGCGTGTGTGTTTAATCTCTCTTTGATATTTATTTAAACCTCAACAATCCAGTGAAAATGAACGAATACTTTGCATTAGTTTAAGAATTTAAGAGAGAATAGCAATTAATGACGAATTAGATATTTATACTACAGTAATAAGTTTGATCGGATTTTTGTCTGTGTTACAGGAGACAGGATACCACCGTGTAAAGATATCCTCAACTCAGTCCTATACAAAGTCATTCCCTTAGCTGGTGAGTAGAAACATTTATGATTTTGCAAACAAGTGATGAAAACGGCGTGTAAAATTTTACACTGACCATTAACATTTTCCCCTCATGTGGACATATTTTTATTACTTTGAGTAAAATGGTAAATATTTCATATTCATATGAGTAAATTCTTGTAATAATGTTTAGATGTCAGTAATCTCAGCCAAATAATAATTAAACATTACTCAGAAAATTGGAGTTTTGTTTAATATACATGTAGATCATTCTGTTTATTGGAATTAGCACATGTTCATCGAAGCTCCGTTGATAATATGTATAACTTTAGGTGAATATTGCTTACCCTGTGGCAGCACTCAACCAGTGATTTATTAATTAAATGACTGCATGTCTGATTTTGCCATCTTTCAGGATTGGCGATTGTTGCTGTTGCAGCTGTAATTATTGTCTGGATAAAAAGGTCAGTAACATATGTTCTGTTAATGCTTGTTATACACACACACACACACACACACACACACACACACACACACACACACACACACACACACACACACACACACACGTATATACGATACAAATTGCATTATCATACATGTTAGAGAATTATAAATTTTGACTCTACGGAGATTCGAACTCTGGTCCGCGGTAAACGGCACCCATCGCCTTTACCGTCACGATCATCACACATCGCCAAAAAGTGTTGCTACAGTGTTGGTGGTATAGGCATCCGTGCATAGCAGACACACCTACAAACCGACCTAGTAATTAATTCTCATCTATACACAAAGCTAATCTGGATTCATAAGTCAGAAATCAAGGTATATAGAAATAATTATAGTAATACGAATATACACAAACCAGAACAGTAAGTGCTATCTCTAAGTACGAATTTATAATTCTTTAATTTGTATGAAAATGCTCTATTGTATCGTATTTATAACAAAAAATTATTTTAGTATTATCAAGCATTGCCTTGTGGAATCTAGGGATAGCACTTTCTGAGAGAGAGAGAGAGAGAGAGAGAGAGAGAGAGAGAGAGAGAGAGAGAGAGAGAGAGAGAGAGAGAGAGAGATTTGTTCCAAGCTGGAATAGAATGAAGCGTGAGGGACGAGTCGAAGGCAAGGGCTCGATGCGAACTGGAGCCATCTCGCTCAAAACACGGAAATTAACGCACTCATTTAAATGCATAATCCCACTGCATTCCTAGTTAGAAATTGACGATGTGCGCATGAAATTATAATTATAAATTAAGACCTATATACCAAACACAGAGGAAAGCGCCCATACCTGAATTCCACATTGTATCTATAAAAACAGGATGATATGAAAAAATTACATAGAAGAGCACAAACATAATTAAACTATGTTGACAGTTATAACTCGTTCGAAACAATGTTGACATTTATAAATCGTTCCAAAAATGAAACAGATTTGCGTCGCAAGTAATGACATCCATCTTCTGTTTATTATGAAAAGCATGCTCGTGCTACTCTGTAACACTGTCCCCCCCCAAAAAAAAAAATAACAGATATAATTAAGTCGAAGGAAAGAGTCTGATGCGCATGTCACTCACTGACCGAGCAGAAAACTACCGTGAAATAAATCCACAAGTAAATATCCTCTAATTCGACACTACAAGGACATGTTCAGGTAATATCCTCTATTTAACAAGTACATGGACCAGATACAATAAATATCGATATTGTACATATCACTGTATAACTACCTTTTTCCTACCCACATAACCATAATTCTATTATTGGTTTCTTTTTCTAATTCAAGACATTCCATATTTTCCAAAATCTTCTAAGGAAGAGGTTATTTTAATTTATTATTGCTGTGAATAATCAGGGACTCGTACATTCCTTTAATGTAAGTCCCTATTATTGTAGCATCAGATTATTATTATTATTGTTGTTGTTGTTAGTGGTGGTGTTGTCGTTCGTACTTTCAGTTCTTGTTTAGTAGCAGTAGTAGTCATACTTGTTGTTGTTATTGTTGTCATTATAGTTATTAATCTCTTATAAAGGTACATTTTCTTCGCTTATTATATCATTTCTCACGAACAAATAACATTTAGTGATTTTTAATGAACAAATCACATTTATTCTGTCCTCATTGTTCAAATTCTTGGAATCGTTGTCTAGTCCCACAAGAAGAAATAAAGATTATGCATATTTTCTAAATATCCTAATTTTTTCGCTCAAAATTTTATTATCAATACTTGTCACAATCACAGACGTTGTTTGTTACTGGATTTTTGGGGTCCAATATAGACTATGCACATCAACAAGATTTAGAAACATTATAATATGTATTCATACTAGTCTGTCAAATAGTATACATGAAAGATAATGATTGAGTATACTAGGTAGTCAATAACACACACACACACACACACACACACACACACAATAACATTCTTCGGTTTTTCTCCAGCATAGATTAAAACCAATGGAGTGTATTGTTCTCGATATAAATAATACTCCAAATGAATTACTATACTGCAGCTTTGCTTTGGGGATTTGTGTGGTTTTTGTGTATACGTAGTATGGTACGAAGAAGTTGTTTAATATTTTCCATCGTTTACAAGCATGCGTCTTATTAGTATTTCCAAGAAATAATATTTTATTAAAATAAATCATAACGACATCTGATATAGAATATTGTATATGCTGTTCCACTTACAGAAATTCAACGAACCATATATATGCTTTTCTATTCTACAGAGGTTCAAGGAACCATGTATATGTTGTTCCATACTAAAGAAGTTCAAGTAACGATATATATGATGTTCCATACTATAGACGTTCAAGGAAAAATTTATATGATGTTCCATACTGTAGAAGTTCAAGGAACAATATATAGATGACATTCCCTACTACAGAAATTCAAGGAACAATATATATGATATTCCATGCTAGAGAAGTTAAGGAACAATGTATATGATTTTCTATAGTATAAAAATTCAAAGAACAATATTTATCTGCTGTTCCATACTTTAGAAGTTCAAGGAACAATGTACATGATGTTCCATACTAAAGAAGTTCAAGGAAT